>APFE031684266.1:239620-264233 GCA_000404065.3 Pinus taeda
ATATTAATTGATATATCACAATTACTAATATTAATTATTAATTAACAAAATAACTCAAAGTTACCTATAAATATTAAAACAAATTGTAAAATATTTTGAGGGCATATACAATGAAATATCATCTATGGATATTGATAATCAACCGTTTTTTATTGATTCATATCCCATTATGTTCTCAACAGTTGATAATGAAGCTATTGACAAGCCCATGACGATGGAGGAAATATCGAGGGTCCTGTAATCTTTTTAAAAAGAAAAATGTCATGGCCTGGCCTGGATGGGTGGACTATTGAAATCTTCATGCACTTTTTGGACATCATGGGTAAGGTAAGGATTTATTGTTGATGGCATAAAAATCAAGACATTGGTGGGGTTTAATTCAACTACTATTTCCCTTATTCCGAAGAACTCACATCCCAAAACATTCAGAGACTTCCGCCCACATCACTTATAAATTGATTTTGAAGAGTATAACCAACGTGATTAAAAATAAGCTTTCCGTTTATATAATAAATGAGAAATTTGACTTTCAATTGCTATTGTCCAAGAGTGCTTCACATAAGAAAGAAGCTTTGATTCTAAAACTGGATCTACACAAAGCATACAAATGATTTGATTGGTCACATCTTTGTATGGTACTTTTTAATATTAATATTGTCTACTGAATTATGGTTGGTGTTACTACGATTAATTATGTAATCGTGGTAGATGGTGTTCTTTAGGGTTTATATATAGGGGTCTTGGACAAGGATGTTTTTTATCACCATTATTATTCTTTTTCTTTTGGTGATTGAAGAAAAATCGAGGAAGCACGTGAAAATGATCTGTTTCATGGTTTGCCAGGAATCAAAAATACCTTTGTCACTCACTGAATGTTTGTGGATGATGTACTTATATTTGGATATGTATCTATGTATTAGTGTAGCTTCTTATATTACATCATCACAAAGTTTGGGGATGCTTCTAGATTATATTCTAACAACCATAAATCAATGCTGATTAAGTCTTCTGAGAACAATGAGTTGATTGCTGAAATTAAAATCTATTTAAAGTGAATAATTCCTTGCTGGATGGGGATTTCTCTTATCTGGGTTTCAAACTGAAACCAAAAAAATATTAGGCCATAGATTAGATATGGCTTGAGAATTTTAAAAACAGGTTGTCCCATTAGACCCTTAGATGACTTTTGTTGGGAGGCAGGTATATTCTCATCCAATCTCTCCTTCAACACATTTCTGTGTATTGGATGCATATGTTCATATTACCAAGAAAAATCATCAATAACATTAAATCTTTTTTTGCTACGTTTTAGTGGCGAAAAACTCCCATATTGTTTACTTAGATGACATTTCATGTGAAAACGAATATGGGGGTTGGGGACTAATGGACATAAAAATATTTAGTTGGGCTCTCCTCACCAAGAGTCTTTGGAGAGCTTTAACATGTGGCAATATTTGGCAAGAAATTATCAAGGGAGGTACTTGAAAAGGATGTTTGTTTCAAATTGGTACAAATATGGAATTGGTTCATTTCGAAATGGCTTACATACATAGAGTGGATTTAAAAAAATAGCTACTGGATTTTTGAGAATATGAGGTGGTACTTTGAAAATAAATACAAAATTCTAGTTGGTATTATCCAATTCTTGGTATGCAACACCATAATTTCCCTGAGGATGTCTTAAATGTTTCACATGCAAATGATATTTTCTTTTTATCATGGATCATTGATGATTCTGATGTGATGAACTCATGGCCATCCTAGAAATCTATTGAAATGATTGACCTAATAGACACCATTATAGATAAATGGAATCGATATATCTATGACCTCAGAATGGCGGGGATTACCAAGGGGGCATAAAAAATGTGCTTGGATGGCATGAGACTCTGCGTAATGGTAATCTTGTGGTGTCAGAGGTAAAAATGTGCTTGGATGGCATGAGACTCTGCGTAATGGTAATCTTGTGGTGTTAGAGGTATATTCCTTCATTTTTCATGCTCTTCACTTCAATATGGAGCTAGACTATGCGGACAAAGCTTATATTATTTGGATGGTTTGCTTGCAAGAATCATATTTTAACATGGGACAATATTGGTAAATGTGGGATTAGCGACTGGAATTGTTGTATCTTTTGCGGTGTGGAAAATGAAAATGTCTTGCAACTTTTTCTGCAATGCCCATACTTCGTTGCGATTTGGAGAAGGGTTTTGTAGGCTTATAAGTTGTATTTTGGAAGGTGCATCTCTTCTCTGGAAACTTGTTTCAAGTGGTGGTTACGATGGTGTAAGGATTACAAGTCTTTACCTTGGTTTATTATATGGGAAATATGGTAGGCTAGAAATAGCGTGATCTTTGACGAGCGCCCTCTTGACATTGGTAGGACTGCAATAAAATATGTGTACATTTCGGTGAACATACCGAGAAACAAAATAAGTTTAAGCCTCACAGGAATTTGGATTGTTTTCAAAATCTGGTTTATCCATTAATAGGTTTTTTCGATGGTGCAACTCAACATGGTTGCAGCAGTTGTAGAGCAGTTTTAATGTTGAACCCAAATGCCCAATTTCAAATATTTTGGTATGGTGGAGAGGCTCCAAAACCTGAGCTTAAGTTATTGTGCCAGAAGACTACATTTGGAACAAATTGTCATTTTTGGCGATGCAAGGGTTATCATTGAATGGACAAATGGAAAGGAAAATCTTTGTGCTCCCAACCTGGTAAATTGGATGATTCGCATTGATAATTTGTGGAGTCTTTTAAAAACATATATTTTAGACATATATACAGAGAATTTAATGACATTGTGGATTCCCTATCAAAAAGGGGCCTTGAACTGGAGCCAAGGACCTTTCATTACAACTTCCTCTGCAATGGCGATAAATAGGACGAAATATCTCATATGATAGGCTGAGTTGTTTCCAGTTTTTGCAGTTTAGAATAGTAATATTTAGATGGTTAACTTTTTCCTTACTTGTCTAATGTTGGCAGCTTTATGACATACAATGCTATTATGAACTCTTATAAAGAGCATATTTTGAACTATTTAGGAAAGTCAAAATACTATTTTTGCTGCTAATTAGGGAATGAAAACATGATTCTATACGATGTAAGTACTATTTTAGAGACTCCCTATGCAATAGATGATAGCTATATTGGTTATATATGTCTTAGATTTTTCATAGTAATATGAATATAAGTGTTTTTTTTTTAAATATTAAAACAAATTGTATCCAAAATCATAATAACGTTTTGAAATGAAAAAATTATAAATATTATTCAATACACATTATTAACAGAGACTAATAACAATCAAGCTATTCCACTGATAATATTCTAAATCCAAAATTATTTATATAATAACTATTTAATATTAACAAGAGGAGAATAAATATAATATTAATTAAAATAAACAAATAAATAAAATTAGTTTATAAAACTTCATTGAACTGTGGTAACATCAACTTAGTAAGTGGCTAAATGTCAAAACATGAATGACACTCAACTGCATGATAACCTTTACAATAGAAATAACATGAAAATCATTAACAATATGTGGAATTTCCTCAGTTTTAAGAGCTCGAGGTGTAGGATAATATGCAAAATCCATGTCATTGCTCAACATAATATTTCCCTATATTTTTCCATTTGATGATGAAATGGGAGACCACTTGTTGGTTTGATTTGAATTCCATAAACCTGGTTAGCCATCTCTATTCAAAGAAAATGTTTTTCAATTAGCGAAAATAACATATAATAATATTATCTCTGAGTTCAAACTTATGTGATTCATATTGTTTTGAGATAGTTCTTCCGAAATAGTCACACCATCGATTTTTGATGTTGTGATTATTATCGAAAATAAGAATATTAGTTTAATCTAATTAATCAATAAAATGGTTTCTTTGGAAAAAAATGTAATGGCTTCCATGCTAACAAATATATATAATTTTTAATATAAAAATAATTTTATTCCAATAGAAATTTTCAACGTGGAAGGAATTTGCAAATACAAAATCTGATACAGACAATCTGCATGGAACGAATTTACAAATAGAAATGCATATGGGAAGCCCTTCCTGTGTGCTAAATTTGACATAAGAGAACACCTCCTTTCTCATGGATGACATCGACAATGGACTTCCAATCTTTCACCTGCTACTCCTTCCATATTCTAAGTGTATTTGGATACCTATCGATGCAGTGAAAAATATAATATTCCACTCTTTGTATGTGTTATATGCTCTACCCTTAAGCAATATCTTATATGTCAAAAACTTCGTAATGAGAAAGCCTCTGATTCAACAAGCATAGAACCTAAAAGCAATGCTCAACATGCATGTTCTCAGTCTAATGGATAAGAAAAACCATACTCTTCCACTCTTTGTATGTGTTATATGCTCTACCCTTAAGCAATATCTGATATGCCAACAACTTCTGCAATGAGAAAGCCTTTGATTCAACAAGCATATAACCTAAAAGCAATGCTCAACATGCATGTTCTTTGTCTAATGGATAAGAAAAACCATACTCTAACTTGCAGTTATTCTCATGTAGTTAGGTCAATTATGGGATATCTAGTAGAACGTGCCCAAGGAAAAACCCAGTTTCTCTTTTCACTAAGATAAATGCATTAGACTGCTAGTGAAACTTCGTCCCTGCCACTAAACTAGAAATTGTGCTTTCATAAAAAATGCAAATTGATATATGAAATGGAATATTTAATTGCCAACTAACGTGCAAGAAGTTGCATAAATTTTGGTGGGTAGTAACCACTAGTAAGTTTGCACATTTACATTTTTACTCCTACTTATTAAAGTGCTAAAGAACACATAAATAATGTTGTGCATTAACTCTTGGTATGTTTATTTACATCTTGTTACTATCCATTTTTATGCAAATACTCGTTTAAATTTTCAAAGATTTGAATTTTGGTTGGTTTTCCTATGAAGCTTAACAATGAAAAATCACTCCACAAATATATATGATTCATGGCATAAATATAGCAATTGCATCCAAAAATTTGGCATAAAAATCTATTACAGTTATCCACATGGCACAAAGACTACAACAAGACCTTCAAGTTTATGGTTCAATCGAATGTTTGAAAAATATTTTTTGCAATAATATTGAAAAATAAATATTTGTTTTTCAAAGTTAAACATTATAAGTTGTATTGGTCAACGCTAAAGCAATAGTGATCAATATGCAAGTTGCTAGAGTCCTTCCTTGGTAGGGACTAATAATTGCAATATATTCTCCCAAATATGAGCTCCCAGAAATCAATATAAAAAACAAATATAATTATTTTGATTTTTTATTAAACCAACATAGATCCATCCTAAGTATGGATCTAACATGAGCTTAGAGGGATCAAATTTCTTCACGTGCAAACATTTTTAGAGTGAAAAATACAATGTGTTATGTTTCATTGTTGAAATTTTGTTTTTGAATGCTAAATAGAGTATATATAAGATCAAATAAAAATTTTAACCATAAAAACTTAAATCCTTTTCTATATATAGATATATACGAAGTTGATATCGACAAAAAATAGTTAACATAGATCTTCAAATAGTTTATTTAAATCTCACGTTGAAATATTTTGAAAAATATAAGATTTAAACATCTGATTCACACATTTTTTTTACTTCTAATTACTTTACAACATATTCATTTTTTTAATTATAGCCGATATATATATATAATAATATATATATATATATAATAAATATAATATATATAATATATATATATATATATATATATATATATTATATATATATATATAATTATATTATATATACTATATATATATATATATATAATATATAATATAATATATATATAATATTTTTTTTTTTTTTTCTAATTAGAACATAATTTTTATTTTGAAGGAGCATGGACTCATGAACAAACTTACACATCCACTCATACTGGGTTGTAGAATGAGCCTCTTGGCTCAATAAGTAATACATCCAAAACATAAATAGATAGTCTTTTAATTTTTGATAAGTATTGTCAATGTGCATAAAAGATGAGATAGACCAAGAAATATAATAAAATGACATCATTATGATGTGTGCTACAAGGGCTATTCTCAGGTGATGATTTTCCAAAGTAAAGGTCTTTGCAGAGATCTTGAGACCATGAATGGGTTGATGCTCGTATAATGCTATTGAGTAATGAAGTCTAACTAGATAAATGAAATGGGTAAAGTGGCAACCTACTAAAAGTAAGATATTAACATTTGCACCAAGAGGTGCAAGGGCACGCCAATAGTGTTTTAGATTTTTTTATACCCTTCGAATATATATACAATAAAATTTGATATAGAATGGTTTCTAATGTCTCACTGGAGGTCGGGGATCGACTAGTTGAATTCAAGATCTGCAAACCAGATGAGACAACAACATCAAAGATTGAATCTTTGAATGAGACTATGAAAAACCTCAGACATAAAAACATTAAATGTACACTCAAAACATAAACCAAATAGTCACCAAGATGATTTGTATATTCATCTAGTAACAAAACTGCAGGATTTTGGAATAACGCTCGTGCTAGAGCTATTCACATATGCCAACCACTAGAGAAGTCACTTGTTTTTTTTTATTGCATTTTTTTTTATCAAAGCTAAGGCAAATAGAATTCCAACAACTCATCTTTCTATTGTTGCAACATCCAAGGACTCTAGTTGTTCATATATGGGATCCAGTGCCTCTCCACCTCCATCGTCCTAGACCACTAATTAGATAAAAGAAAATTTTATAATCCACTTCATTTGTCCAAGAAAATTAATATTTTATAATCCATTTCATTTGTCCATATAAAAATAATATTTTATAATCCATTTAATATGTATATAAAATATCTCAAAAATGATTGGAAGGATGTAAGACATTCTGAAAACCACAATAAATATTAACTATCCTAAAACAATAAATGCAATTCAATAAAAAATAAAGGTGATATATTTCTCAATTTCTAGATTTTGGCATACTTATGCAGCCACAACTTCAACTTCCTTCTCGAGTTTTAGCCTCTCTTTCTCATAGTTTATCACAACCTCAAGTAAAGTCATATGAATTGCTTCTATTTCCCTGGACAAATAATAAATTTCCATATGATTTGTTGTGGGAAGCTCCTGTCATCCCAGAGTAGTAAGGAGTGTATATTTACCACATCCATTAAGCCAAAGTAATCCATAACTCCTAATACCCAACGAAATTAATTATTAAAGGAAAACCATTCAAATTATGGCTAATAAAAGGAAAAAATAAAAGTAAATAAAGATGAACCCAATATATGTATGTAACTGATAGGGACTCCATATTCCCTACCAAAATGATTAGAACAAAGAAAAATTGAGATATCTAAAAATGAATTAAAAAATAGAGTAAACTAAGTCATAACAAGCACATATTTCTGAACCCACGAAAAATGTAATGTTCCAGTATACATCAATCAAAAGCATTTTGAAAGCACTATCACTCAAACATTGATAACCAACAAAACCAGATTGGAATTGATTTTAATCAGACATGAGTAGACAACCACATGACTACAAAAATAATGAAGGAGATTAGAGAAGACAATTATATAGCTGTACTAAGACATGCACAATAAAATTTAAGAGGAACAAAACTCATAGTATAGTTGAACCAATGTTTACACCTGCTTCAATCATGGACCCAACTTCGAAATTGAAGAAAAGAGCTTCCATTCAAGACAAACATCAAATTCAACAAAGAACTAAGAGTTGTTCCCTGAGAAGACCCATGGCCATCGATAAAGTATTGATATGTATGTCTGGACCCTATAGAGAATTTTGATTGTGGCAGTGTGGTTAAAAGTGCTTACCATGCTTGAATTTTGGGAGAAGAGGAAGCTTCGACAATAACAAAAACTTTATATTACAATAGCTAACATTGAAAAGGCTGAAAATATGTAGCTAAGTTGATTAATGGGACTAAAATATGAGTACCTAGGGAATATCCTCTATAAAGTTAGGAAGAAAAGAAAATATAACACACAACCCCTAAAGAATTGATAAACACTCGATAATTAAGTACAAGAGCTTTCATTAATCTGCAGTCAAGTCCAAGGATAAGGCTCTTAATTTATCTATAATTGTACAAGCACCAAAAATGTAATTAATAGTCTCAACAGAGGACTGGACATAATTAAAAGGAATCAACTAAGCCAACCTAGGTGGGAACAATCATTTCAATAGGAGGACCTTCTAAACAAGTGTAATGAAATACAAAACACCTCAAGAACCATACCATCTTGTGGCAATTATTACCATCTTGTGAAACTCTTTATTGATTTAAATGTCCAACTAACATAAAAGGGAGGCCTCTATTTCTTGAAAGAAAGTGAAAATTCACATAATATACAAGCTGCAGAGAAAATAATGCATAACCAATGCCCATACGTAGTCCAAAATAAATGTTTAAACCAATGTCTAATAATACATCTATGAATGCTTCTGAGTGCTAGAGCGACAAATACCATAAATCCAACTTAGAAGTGTGCATATCCATATTGCCAATTAAAAGAAAAACAATAATAATTACAAGATTCCAACAAACCTTACAAGTAGAAACATACAACACATAGTAGCATGCTGAACAAAATAAACTTCATCATATAATATATTACTAATTCCTAAGAAATGGCTCATGAATGTTAAATATCCCTCGGGATTGTTATTGTATAACATGTAATTAGTTTTACATTCCCTTTTAACTGTTAATAAGTTACCGAGACACAATTGTCTCGTACCTAGATTGCACATGTATAAATAAGTAAGTTTATCATTAATATGATGATCTTTCATTGTGCACTTCATTTGGTCTTGTATAGTGGTATGAGAGCCCTAATTGTGTTGTTTATAAACTCTGTGTTCGTGTTGGAAATGGTTTGAGTGCTGGTGTATGGTGTGTAAAGCCAGAAGGAAAGAGCATTGGTGTTTGGTGTGTAAAGTTGTTTCATATGATGGGAGGAAAGACCGTTGAATAGAGACCACCAACTGGCCGTTGCTTGAAGATGATGTATGTTCAGATCGATGACGTAATCAATTTTGGTAAGATTTGTTTTGGAATTGGTCTGGAGAAAATTGTGATGGTTGCATAAACAATTCCTTGATTCATTTCATTTCAAATAATTATTTTAACTGCCTCTTTCATTGTGGAGTTTATATGGGTTTGTACAGTGGTATGAAAAGCAACATACAATTTGGGAGACAAAAGACAAAAAGGCATATTCATTAATAACTACATCGGTGATAGAAGAGGTAAGACGATATATTGTTTCTTATGGTACTGCATTCAAAGCATTAAAGAAGTTGAAAGAATTGTATGATTCACACTTAGAACTCGAAAATTTTTCAGTTAATGTTAAATTTGTTTGATTTGGAGATGAAGGATAAAGATCCTTTGAAGAGCACCTCTGAAATAAAAGCCATTTTTCATGATATAGAAGCCACTGGAATTAAAGTAGATTTACTAGTTACAACTTTTATAAAAGTCCTTCACCCTGTCTATTCACACTATTTAGAATCTCTCCAAGCTAGTGGGTAGTTAAAAGACATTACATTTGATAAAATAGTAAGCAAAATAATTGAGAGAGAAAAATCATTTGGGAAGAAAGAGACTCCACCTAACTCTAAGGTAGAAACTTTGTGCCTTACACAAAAGGATCATAAGTATCATGCTGAAACTTCTAGAGGTGAAGGTCGTGGTAGGAGAAATTATAGAGGTAGCGAGGACAAAAATAATCAGGGAGACATACAACAAAACTATAGACAACAAATTGAATTTTAATGATAAACCAGCTGTCAAATGTTTTAGATGTGGTAAAATTGGTCATACTACTACTAACTGTAAAATCCCTTGGGAGAAAGTCAGTGAAAGGAGAGAACAATTGAATCAAAAGAAAGATCATCCACCACTAGATAAGAGAAAATCATCAAAGTCTGCATATTACATTGTTACTCACTGTAATTTTAATATTGATGATGTTTTCAACACTACATTTTCTTCATGGTGAGATAGTTGGATTTTGGATTCAGAGCCACTTTTCATATGACATTTAGGCAAGATTTTTTTGAAACATCCAGTGATGATATTGATGGTGTTATTTACTTTTCTGACAAGTCTCAAATTAAACCATCCAGCATTGGGTCTATTCATTTGAAGATACCGAATCTTGCAGATTATGTTCTATAGGATTACTTTATATTCCATAGTTTTAACAAAATTTGATGTCTCTTATCCATATCCAGCAGCAAGGGCATTCTATTCATAAATTTGATGGCATAATAAAGATAAGAAGAGCATAAAATCATGCAATTATTATGAATGGTGTGGAAGAAGGTACTCTTTTAAAGTTAAATTGTACTTCATATACTAATTCTCGTGAAAATTCTACTTTTTTGGCGCAGCAAAGTGATATCTTGTCTCCCAGCTTGTTGTGGCATGCTTCATTTAGTCACATCAATTATGGAAACATCAAAATTATGAAAAATCAAGGTATTAAAGGTCTTCCGACAGTTCCAAGAAAACTTTCAACTTGTTATGCTTGTATGTTGGGAAAACATTGTAAATAACCTTTTCATATTTCTTCTTTTAGAGCTTCACGAAAATTAGGTATTATACATTTAGATTTAGGACCTATACCTGTTGTAACTGCCAATGGAAATAAAATATGTGCTGACATTTATTGATTATTGCTCGAGAATGTGTTGGGTGTATATGTTGAAGAATAAGTCACAAGTGTCTGAATTTTTTTAAAATTTTCATTTGATGATTAAAAATGAAACTCAACATAATATAGGCATTCTTAGAACTAATAACGCTGGCGAGTATAACTTTCATGTTTTTGAACAACATTTGAAGGAAAATGGAATCGAACATTAGACTACCATACTTTATAATCCACAACAGAATGGCATTGCAGAATGTAAGAATAGAACTTTGCTTAATATGGTTAGATCTATGATGTTATTTAAAAATGTTAAGTTGATGTTTTTGGGAGAAACAATGCTTTGTGCAATGTATATTAGCAATCGTTGTCCTTCTTTCGTCATCAATAATAAATCTCCTTATGAAATGTGGTATAATCGTCTTCCTATTGTTCAACATTTTAGAGTCTTTGGTTCTCTATGCTATGCATTAATTCCTAAACATCAGTGTAACAAGTTGGGTGTTAGGAGTCACAAATGTATTTTCTTGGGATATTTTGCTACTTCCAAAGCATACAGGTTGTATGATGAAGAAAATAAAAAATTCATTCTTTCAGGGGATGTTATTTTCCTTGAATCAGATAAGGATGATTCCACTATTGATAGGAAACTAGATCATTTGTAGAAATTTGCATCTAATAAATTCTATTTTGAATCTGATAATGATGTTCCACACACTGAAGGGGGGGTTCCCATTCCAGATCAGTCTGTGTTTTTTCCATGTTTGACTCATGAGGATGTTTCTGCTGAAGAAAAATTGGAGGATAGTGTTGTTTCTGTAGGGTCAGAAAGTGTTCCTGGAGAATTTGTACTTCAGGGTGAACAACCATCATAACCATTTCAACAACTTTTACGAATATCTACACGTGTCGAAAAGTTCCAAGAAAGTATGATTATTTTGAAACATGAATTTCTTTTAAAGGTGATTCAGTTAATATTTCTCATGACTGTGAATTCAATCATTGTACAATTAGTGAACCTAATTGTTTTAAAGAAGCTGCTAATTGTGATGAATGGAAGGATGCAATGCAAAAAGAATATGGTGTACTTATTAAGAATGGAACTTGGAGGTTAATGGATCCTCCTGCAAGTGTCAAACCCATTGTTTGCAAATGGGTGTATAAGATCAAATACAAATAAGGTGGTTCGCTTGATAAATACAAGGAAATACTTGTAGAAAAAGGCTACACTCAGAAGGAAGGTGTTGACTATGCAGAGATATTTTCACCTGCAGCAAAATGGGGCACAATTAGAACTTTGTTTTCTCTTGTAGCTCAAAATAGCTGAAAGATACACCATATGGATGCTAAAACACATATTTTGAATGGAAATTTGAAGGAGGACGTTTATATGTTTCAGCTAGAAGGTTTTGCTGTCAAAGGCAACGAGAAAATGGTATGTAAGTTAGTGAAGGCTTTGTATGGACTAAAACAAGCATCTCATGCATGGTATGAAAAATTAACTGAACACCTTCTCAAGTTGAATTATAAGATATTTGATCTGGATGATGCAACCCTTTTTTGTTAGAAAATTGGAAAGTCAGTTGTATATTTGGTTGTGTATGTAGATGATTTGATGATCATAGGAAACAACGATGACTATATAGCGTCTGTTAAAAGAGAATTATTGAAAGTTTTTGACATGATAGATTTGGGTTTATTACATTATTATCTATGGATTGAAGTTGATCAGAAACCAAAATATATTTTCATTTTTTAGAAAAAGTATATTGGACAACTATTGGATAGATTTGGGATGCAGGATTGTAATCTTGTCGCTACTCCTATGGAGCAAAATGTGAAGCTTACTTCCACTGAAGGAGGTATGTTTGAAGATCCAACAAATTACATGCAACTTGTTAAAAGTTTGAATTTTCTACCTACTACTCGACTTGACATAGATTTTTTTGTAGGGATACTTTCCAAGTTCATGCATAAGCCATGTGAAGGTCATTGGAATGCAACAAAGCGAGTGGTCAAGTATTGAAAAGCACTCGAACATATGGCATCAAATATTCCAAAGTTACAGATTTCCATCTCATCGACTATTCAGATTGTGATTTTGATGGAGATAAGGAGAATGGAGTCTCTACTTCTAGTTATTTGATGAGTCTTGGATCATCAACCATCAATTGGAGATCACGCAAGCAATTTGTTCTTGTTGATTCTACCGCTGAAGCCGAATATTTTGTAGTAGCTCAAGCTACAAAAGAAATCATGGAGATAAGGAGAATGGATTCTCTACTTCTAGTTATTTGATGAGTCTTGGATCATCAACCATCAATTGGAGATCACGCAAGCAATTTGTTCTTGTTGATTCTACCGCTGAAGCCGAATATTTTGCAGTAGCTCAAGCTACAAAAGAAATCATTTGGCTTCGCAAAATACTTGAAGACTTGCAGGAGAAACAAAAGGCTTCAACTCCACTACTCGTTAGCAACTCTTCTACAATTCAGTTGGCCAAGAATCCCAAGTTTCATGATCGAAACAAGCATATTAACACCAAATATCACTTGATTCAACATTATGTAGAGGCCAAAGTTATTCGTCTGACACATTGTCCTACTTCAGAGTAGATCACAAACATATTTACAAAGCCATTGGGACGTGAAAAGTTTGAAAGGTTCAAAATGTTATTCGACATGTCATATGCCCCTTCAGATTAAGGGGGGAATGTTAACTAATCCTTCAGGATTGTTATTATATATGTAATTAGTTTTACATTCCATTTTTAGGGTTAATAAGTTACCGAGACACAATTGTCTCGTATTTAGATTGCATAAGTATAAATAAGTAATTTTATCATTAATATCATGCTATTTCATTGTTCTCTTTCATTGTGGAGTTTATTTGGGCTTGTACAATGAATGGTATAGTGCAAAGAAACATGGAAATTCATTATATAAAAAAAAATGCATCTAACCAAATAGGAATTGTTTAGTGCATGAGTATCAATATCCATTGATCCAATTCAAAACAATCACAAGTACAAACAACACCTTCGTATGGAAGGTAACATAGTTGTCCACCTTAAACATAAATATAAACACTTATTAAGAAGTTGTAAAAGCAAACGTCATGGTCACATGTCCCTACTGCCCAATAAAACCTTAAAATCGACCCAACTTCTATAACTAACATTGTTTAGCCTTCTTAGACAGATTAAATTGCATCGATCAAGCATCTTTTTTATTGACATAAGATCAAAAACAACTCTCTTTACACTTATGCCGTTCTTCACCAACAACATTCTGTTCATTTTTGAATCGTGGAAGCCCTGCCACAACAAAGGTTCAGGGAAATAATCTCAATCCAAATGTTTATTATGTAAATCATCAAAGAATGATTATTATTAAATAGTATTATAGTAAAAGTAAATGTCATGAAAAATGTTTTATATCTTTAATAGGAATATGATCAATTACCATTTATTGAAGCTCTTCAAGAATGGGATCCCACTTAGCTACATTACAAAGATAATCAAGAGTTTTATGTAAATCATAATTATGTTTCTATAGTAGTTCAACATTCAACATCCTTTGATTGAAACCCATGTCTTCAATCTCGTAGATAAGAGTATGCTCTTCTATCTCTTTTACAAAAAATAATGGTTCAGAGACTACAAGAGATGGATCGCTGGCAGAAATAGCGATATTTCCTCGAGATACATCATTTATTGGAAGTGGAATTGATCTAGAAGGTGATGGGTAACCAACATTTATGTTGCTGGTTACTTTCATTTTTGTTGGAAAATCAACTCTCTGAGTTGTGTAAAAGCATTTCCCCCCTCAACAAGAGAAGATGGTTTCTTACCCTTGTCTGTGAGCATAGATGAGCATCCAAGCTCATTGGGATCGAAATCCATCTTACTGTCACCTAAACATGGCCTTCTAGAAGTATCTTGAGAAGAAACATCAATTGTCTTTTGTTCGGTTTGCTCTTGAGATAAATTATTTTGTCCAACTTCATTCAAAGTTAGAAGAGATTACATTAGATCGGGTAGGCATTGCTCTCTTGGTGGTACTACTTGAAATTCAAAGGAATCATTTAAAAAACAAACTCTGGAAATGATGAGGAAAGGTTAAAAATTAAGGGACACAATTTATTACTCCCATGATTAATTGCCAATAACATCACAAGTATAATATGTTCCTTGCAAAGATCTAAGAAAGATTGATGATGAAAAGTCCTTTAATAACAATTAAGAACTCCTAATAGAATAGATCATATACCATCATATTAGTTTGTACCAAAATTGAACAATGGGGAAAATAAAAGCCAATTTATGTGCAAATCAAAGAAAATAATGACAAATCCCCAAGGATGTAAAATGAGATGATAGAAAACATATTATACCTAAATAAGGACCCACTCTTGTTGCCCAAACTTTTGACTTAAAGGTGCCATCAAATGCTAGTATGATGCATATCGTCCAGGTTATACAAGGGCAAGAAAATCCACTGCCACATCAAGCTACTCATCAACCTCGTACCCTTCCTCTTGAATCTGTATAATAGAGAAACCACAATTTCATTACAAATATAAAATAGAATGTGTACAAAGGATATATACCCAAAAAAATAGGAAACGAAAAAACTAATATGCCTATTGTCTAAATTATCCTACCAAAAATGGTAAACAATATTTCCAAGGAACAAGTTTTGAACAAACCTTAAGATTGACTACATCTCTAGCCACCAAATAATCACCACCAACTCAGAAAATTTCGGTTTGATGTGGCCACTTTAGCGCACCATTGTTTCCTAGATGCCAAATCTTGGTAAAGGGTGTCCGTGGAGCCAACTGTGTTCTATCAAAGATGGTGACATCTTGAACGAAATGACAATCAATATTTCCAGGTGCCTAATTAGCTAGTTTCCCAACAGATGGGCCTTGTGGGAAATATATAGATGTAGGAGAGTTCCAAGGATTATAACTAGGAGGGAGCATAAGTGTAGGACATTTAGAAGGATAAAAAATAGGTTGCCACACCAATATTAAAGTTTGCATTAACAAAGTTACATCCAACCTCAATGGTAAAAAAAAGAGTTGCATACAAATATCTAATGATGGACCTTTCTGACTTTTCAAAGTGATGTCTCCCATGAAAATGGTGTTCCTTGTGTGGTGATCGATATAAAGCTGGTGGCCTGTATAAACCACGATCAAGTTTCATATACTCTTCTTCATTTCCAAAATCTGAGAAGTAGCTTTGGCACAAGTCATAGTCATCTCTCTTGCAATACAACTTGGAAAAATTCTCTAGCTCTCTAATCATCTTATTCTGGTGAAGTGTCACAGTTCTATTAATGGACTTAAGCTTCCTTACAACAAACGATAGCCTAGAAGGTATAATAAACCTATAAATGCCATTATTTAGCACCTCCTACTAGGAGGACATGAAAATAGATATGGTTAAGGAAGGCTACTAGTTTAGATTCTCAGCTTTCAGTTTCTCCCAATTGTCCTTGAGCACACTATTTGATTTCCACATATGGGATTTTGACCAATTTAAACAAAGGAAGATGCTCTAGCTAATCTACTAGAATAAGAAAAACCTAAAGTTAATGAATGTGTGTTCTTTTCCCTTGGTCGATATAGACCTGTACTGTAAGACTCTTAAACCTTTTTAAACGCCAGTTGAAGAGAAGATCAAATTGACCAAAAGACCCTGAAACCAAACAACTCCAAACCCTGCTTGCTTTCAATAGAGACCTAATAAAATAATGGCTACCTCTAAACAGAAAAAGGAATCTAGGTTGATTCAAGGGTAGCATATCTTCCTCTAGCTAGGCAGAGAGGGTCCACCGTTGTAGGTGAAACACTTCTAGCTGCTCTGATCGGAAACAATCCTTCACAACAAAAGAACCATGAGCATAATTATAGAAAGAAACAATCTTGCACAACAAAAGAATCAAGAGCATAATTATAGAGAAAACGTGGTTATCATGCAAAGAGTAAAGGGTCCAAATAGCATTCTTTAATTCAATATTCATTTAGATTATGCCATGCGATCAATGGAATACGAGGCTCAATGGTGTCATCTATGTTTTTCACCTAGTACCATCAGTCGACTCTTACATGAAGTTGCATGTAATATAAAAAAACACATAGGGTTAGGGCCAAGGACACTATCAACCATGCCCTTATCCACTCGTGAATTGATCCATTAGTGAACTCAAGAAGAAATCAATACCTTATCTATATTTTGCTGAATTGTTTCTGATTGTCATAAGAATTTTTTTTTGTACTAGTTGTTATTCGTCATGGCTTATAGGTGAACAACAAGTGCAGGGGTTGATGTAAAAGACATAAGAGAACAATCCCAGTGCCTAACAAGTTATGAAAATGATGGCTGCCATTACTGTGGGAGGGGCACTGTTTCTCTTTGACAGTATTACCCTTACATGCAGGGACTGTGGTAACACTGGTTGTTGCAAATCCTGTGCCGATTTTCTTTAGCCCAGTATTAGTGCATGTTGGGATTGTTCTCCTCCTCGCAACCGCTGGTTTTTTGTTTGCAGGAGGATTTGGAATTTCTGCCCTCTCTTCTCTTTATGGACTGTCAACTACACGAGAGAAAATTTTGGTCATCTGCCAACATAAACGATGACAACTTACAACACAATTTCATCTCTACAGTGGAGGCGAAGAATCTCTATAGTGTGACCAATAATCTATAGTGGAGGGTGAAGAATCTCTATAGTGTGACCAAGAAGAACCTCATAATAGAATTGGCATAATGATTAATTATAAATGAAATGGTAAAGTGAAATAATATATGCTTATGCTAATTATAAATGAAATGGTAAAGTGGCACCGTGTTTAAAAATAATATATTTTAATAGAAAAATTAAAAACTATTTATATTGTAATCAAATGTAATGGATAAGAATACATTAATAATATGAAAGTAGATAAAATGTTTAATAGGTAAATGTTATTATGATCAAATTATGATCTAGCTTTATAATTGTAAAGAGGATAATTAGTTATGAATATGTTAATGCCTCTAACTTTATAACGAGGAAGAGGAGCTGAGAGAATCATTTGAAGATAGTTTTAAGATTGAATACACATCCAAAAATAATTTAAAAGTCTATGATGAGCTAGATTCTTTTAGGTTAGCTATGGTTTGGTTCATGATGATGACCATTAAATTGATTAAAACAAGGTATCAAAATTAAGGTTATCGAAGTTTTTTGGCAAATGACGCATTTTTTGGGCAAATTAATGAATGGTTATTTGGTTGAATTTTCTTCGAGGACGTCTTTTTTTGAAGAGGGAAATAATGGTAATATACTAAACTAACTAGCTCAAAACAAATAATCTTTCCTTAACCTAGATTTTTTTTATATGCACTAATGATTATATTCCATGTTATATATTAGTGTTTATTTTCACTAGGAGTTAATAGTGTAAGTCGTTTATTTAAAAATAGAATTAATGTAGAAAAATAACTAGATTGGTCACATACTCATGTGACACGGGGTCGATTCCAACCGCTACCACTATAACTCTAGGTGAACCACGTTGCCCCAGCACATGAACCATGACTAAACTATGGGGATTTGAACCATGAATCTCATGGTATATAACACTTCATTATCATAGTGATTTCCAATTGAGTTGCGCACCCGCCCCTCCCCCACCCCCCTCCCCGGGGCTCTAACAAAATAACATAGTTATCACAGTTATGGACCTATATTTTTTAGTTGAATTTAGTTATGGTATCACATGCATGCACTATTAATGATAAAGGAAACACCATTTCTGAGAATATCCCATGATATCATTAAGAGAGAAAGATCATATACCCTTGGTCTCCTGAGGCTTTGTGGAGCCATCCCATCGCGATTATATATTTTGGGATCTAATTAGTGGTAATATAGGGAGGTTTGAGTTATAAGATATTAAGCAGAGCTTTCCAATACTTAAACCTCCTATATTCCAGGATCAATTTAATTAGCTACTAGTGGTGACAAGGATGTCCTCATGACTACTCTTGGTGAAATACATGTGACCTAATACAAGCTTGAGTCAATACAAAAAAGTATGAAAACCCAAGGTGGAGTGAATTAGAATTAGTGATGAATTATCCCCTAAACCTCCTTAGGTTGTGTCTTCTCTTCTTTTTCTCCTCTCTTCTCTCTTTTCATATTAGTGGTAGGAAATGAATTATATTACATATATGCATGTGCATGGTTCATTATTAACATTAATGGATGAATGAAATATGTATGATTAATCCATATAACCTATATCATGAGGCTTACTAATGAAATTTATTAGTTATACTAATAAACTCCACATATGATATGAACTAAAAGAAAAAAGAAACTTATGCCCTTACAAGATAGACATGACCCAAAATAAAGATATGATCATAAATCACAATTACAATATGCATTGAAAGAAACTAATAGGAAAGAAGTAAAAAATTATAAGAAATGAGTAAAATCAACTTATGATTACTCTAAAAGGGGATGATGGCACCCTTTGATATGCTCCCAATTGCATACCAATGTTCATAAATAAAGTAAAAAGATAAAGGAATTATGTTGAAGACATGGACTAATAAGTGCATGAGAAAATTAAGATGCATCTTAAAGTGTTTGATAGTATAAAATTAGAGGCTTGACATGGAAATTGAAAACAGGTCATTAGATATGAAGTACTATACAACCACATATTATGCAAAACTAGCCAATCAATCCCAATGAAGTAAATAAGACTTTATCTATTCAAGCAAGATGTGGAGAAACTATAATGGTCAAATTTAAAGAATACTAGTATAATTCAAATTTAAAAGTTAAAATTAAAAGAAATATATGTTAAGATAATATACGAATACCATAGCCTCGAGGGTTAGCTCAATTGGTCGAGTTCTCATCACTAAAGTACCTCGTTAATGGGAGGTCATAGGGCTAATTCTTTTCGATGCCCTCAGGGTTAGGCTCTACTAATAAGTCGATGGGAAGTGATCCCTTCAGGTGGATCTACTGGGATATTTCCTTAAAAAAAGATACAAAAATTATTATTGGAATGAGAAGATAATAAATAAGTATAAAGAGACAATGGTTATAATAAATGAAGAAAATTCCTAAGATTGATCCCCAATGTTAGTAGTTATATTTGATAAAATTATCTAGGGAGGAAGGGAAAAGAAGGAAACTAGAAATTTCCAATGATGATAATGGATGGTAGCCCTTGTAACCATGACCAACATGGAATGATGAATTAACATAAAATATTATTAGGTATATACTTAATATTAGTGAGAGAAATTTTCTCAAACAAGTGTAAGAAATCAATAAGAAGTAGCTTATCTTATAAAATGATGGAAAATTTTGGATTTAGGGAATAATCATGATTAAATAATTCCACACTCTTGAGGTATCCAGGGAATGAACAACCCCATGGAAAGTGTTTGTGGAATAATAATAATATTTCCATATATGAGCATGATAGTTATTACTATAAAGTCTAAATAAGGATGATTCCTAACAAAAATAAAATATTGGCCATGAACTAATAAAGCTAAATGATCATGATAATGATGTAGGTCATTTTAAGGAACTATAAGAAGTATGGTGACATTATATTAAAGAGGTATTAAATCCATCAATGCGTTTAGGATGGGAATGAAGAAGGCTAGATCGAAATAGTGAAAATTTCAGGAAAAAAAAGGTAGTGGGGGGATGCAACACCTTAACATAAAGTTAGTCATCTTCTAGCCAATTAAATATTAGTCATAGTTGAGCATGGTACCCAATTTGAATAATAACAATATGGAAATTGTTGGGCCTTAGTTTTGGTCTTATTTTGCTCTAAGAAACTTACTTAACCATCTATTTATCATCCATTTTCACCTCATTCATTCCATTTTGATGTATATTTGATATCCATTCAATTATTTAGCTTTAATTTGTCAATTTCTAAAGTTTTTATAAAAGTTTGACTTTAAGTGCAAATTTGGCAGATTCAGAAATTCCCGTAATCACTCTATGGTTGATGTGGTTGCAGAGCACTTGGACACGAATTGAATACATGAATGGAAAGCTTTGGAACTAGGACTAATCCACCTATGCTTGGTTCCAACAGAACAAGCTTTATTAGGCCCATTTGGTGCTAGTCAATCATGACTAGTTATCCAGAAATCCCATGGAAATAGGGCAGTTTTGAGATTCCATGGGATTGGTCATATTTCATGGGATGGGAGTAGTGAATTCGACTTGGATATATGGATTAGAGTAGATGGGTTTGTTAGAGTGAATGTATATCAGTTTGTTTCATGAGACTCCTTATTTAAGAGCCACAACTTTGATGGCTTATGTATTGACTTATTATACTTTTATGCTGTGACACTTTTGGATTGAGGAATTAATTTGAAGACTTGTGCTATTATTATTTTTCTGCTCAATTCTATGGATGTGTAATTGATTTGAGCTTCTGATATCACTCCTCAAGTGTGCAAGGCAAGGGTGGAGGGCCCCCACTCCAAGCTAAGTACACTTCCTTGTTAACTAGTTTTATTTCTTGTAATCTGTTTAGTGTAGAACTGGGTTTTCAAAGCCTTATTTCAGATTGCTTTATGGTTCATGCATGGTGATTTATTGCTTTAGTTCTTATCTTATTCATCACTTTATTGAGTTGAAGAAACACAAGTGTTCAAGTTGAGCATATCTTCTGCTAAAATGATGAATTACAACTAGTTTCTTTGGTTTGCATGCAAGTAGTTTCTTATTGTGATTTTGAGTATTGAGATGAATAAATTATGATGAAATACTTTATGTGTCTCTTAAGTTAAGAGCTTCTTTCATTAACAATTTATCCATCTTAAGTTCTTGATTTTAATCTCTGATTCATTAAGTGATAGTTGAGACAAAGGTGGACTTCTTGAGTCAAGAACCATCTCAATATTTTTCCTCTACTTTAAACAAGTTGAATTAGAGTTGTAGGTTGTATTGCTTTAAGTTTTTGAATAAATTACCTTTTAAGGTTTGATTATATCTGATCTTCACATATAGTGAACTTGCCTCAAAGCATAAACAACCCGGATTGATAATAAATAATTGTGTTAGTTTAGGTACATAAATTAGCTCAACAGAAATTCTAGAATTATAACAACTTATTTAAACTCAAAAAACTCCATTAAGGTGTATAATTAATTGAATCACATAGTTGAAGTGCTACAATAAAATGTAATAAAGCATAGGGCCAATTTATGTAATGATGGTGGGAATCTCTCTCTCTCTTAAGTGGTAAGTTTACTTGATAATATGATGACTAGATTAAGAAACATGAATGATGATTAAGGATAATTGGTGAGGATTACAGTGATGATCCACATAAATTTAATGTGTCAAGATATGAAATATTGACAAGTGATAGACTGGGAAAAGGTTAAATGTTTAAGTGTTCAAATTAAAACAGTTATCTACTTCTTGGTTTCTGGATATTTAAAGGCAACAAAAATAGACCATATGATAAATTAAATTAAACCTTAGAGATTAATGAATAAACACCTATCACAAAGAGTAAGAAACAAGATTTCAATGATTGATTGTGTACTTAGATTAGGTAAGTTAATCCTTCCATGAGTGAATGAGGTTAACAAATAATGATGATCTAGTCTTTACACACTATGGGGTATAGTGGTTCTTGCATGAATAAGACAAATATGTAAAGTGATGTAAAAACCTTGGGTAATGATCAAAGATACATACGAAAAATAATTTTAATTTTGGATATTGATTATTGAAGGTATACTAGTAATTCAAGAAGCCTCAATGGTTAGCTCAGTTGGTCGAGTCCTTGCTGTTAAAGTGCCTTTGAATGAGAGGTCATAGGTCCAATCCTCTAGACACTCTTGGCTTCAGGCTCCATGGTTGAGTCGGCAGGAATTGATCCTTTAAGGTAGATTTTCCTATTACAAATATTTTTTGGGTGTAGTGGTCATCGATCTTCGTAAAAATAAAAAATAGTAATGCTAGTGATAAATAATAAATGCTTAGAGATTTTGGATCTAAAATCTAGAGGTTACTTGAAGTTCAATGGCTTAATAAATGAAAACTTGAGCATATTTATAGGGTGATTATACCTACTTCCCAAATTGTCTACCTTCTTGTTCAAAGAAGAGGAAATGATAATTGGAAAACAATCAGTGTCTTGTTGAGATATGATACTCATAGTAGTGATGATCTAGCCAAGGCTAACAAACTCAACCAATCATATCCATGTACTAGATGGATGTTTTAATGATATTTATTGTGTTAGATATAAAAAGTTGGTATTCACTATTTATTCAGGTTAGTGAATTTTATTTTATTGATGAATCATGATAAACTTGATCATGATGTTTTATTGCTCTACATGTGATATGTGTTGAGATAATTATCATATTCATGATGATACACTATGATGTTATGTTAAAGTGCAACTTCATTTATTATGATGGTGTAACGTTATACCTTCGATGAAGATATGTTGATGTTATAATATTCAAGATATATTTCATGATGTGATGACACAAGGTAATTGCATGTAGTTTCATGAATAGATGTTCAATGATGGTATGTGTAATCATTTGGTGCCTTACTATTTAGGTTGTCATGGTGACAATGATGTTATGTTTTCTTGATAATGTTCAACACTTATCATATGGGTTCTTCTTTATGAAATGATGATGGTATGATTATAACTAATGCATTGGTTGCAAGTTGTGAGGTGGTGATGGATAGGTAATCTAGTAATGGGTAGATATGGCTACTTCATTTGATGATACCATAGGAGCCTTGTTGGGTCCTTATAATACTAGTGATTACCCATTACTATGGTAGTTGTACCCCTTATTAATATTTTTGTGCCCCTATTTCCCCCATATTGTTATTCCTCTGCCCCATAGAATCTCTCTATTGTTATTTTTGTGGCTTTATATTATTATTATTAGGTCGGCTAGGTTATAATGTGACTCCTTAGACTCCTATATATAGAAAGGAGGTTTTGTCATTTGTATCATCCAAGAATTGTTCATTTATGTAATGTAAAGGAGGTTTCCCCCTCGAAGAGGCTGAATTCTAAGGCGTTGATCTATCTTTTCTATCTTTTCTTGAGCTGTTTTCATAACATTTGGTATCAGAGCTTTGGATTCTAGGGTTTCGCTGCTCCAAACAGGTCATCGTGGCATTTGCGCTATAACTTTTGTTCTGTGACGTTTCAGAAGTTGCAAAAAAAACCCATTTGAGAAGAAATCGCGCTGAACCTTGAGTCCGAATTTCAGAGCTTTTCACACGATATTTACGGAGATATGATCTGAGGAAGTTGGTCTTTTTGCAGACTCCTGAATTACATTCCAGGCAGGTGACCTGGGGAAAATCGTCATAACTTTCTCTCTGGGGATCGGATTGAAATTTTGTAAGAAGGTGCAGAAATAGGACAGACTTTAGTTTCTTGTATGAATTTTTCAGATCCAAAGGTCGAAACAGTGACTCGTGGCATGTCGTACAAGTTCGCTCTATTGAATTAGCCTATAATCAGGTCACCGTGGGAGATTTGGCATAACTCTTCCTTGGAGAATCCAATTTGGATCAGATTGGTGGCATTGGAAAGAAGACGCAGAGGGCTACTACAGGTTGCAATTTCAGAACTTAAAGATTGGAAAGTACAAAGTTACAGTCATTTCAAGATCGGGCTCCTAAAATCAAGAAAAAGCAAGATGAAGAAGTTTGATGGCAAGGATCCAATAAATTGGATACGTCAGATGGAGCAATATTTTGATCTACATGGTGTACCACTGTTACAAAAGGTATGTATTGCATCTTCATATTTAGAACTGGATCAATTTTTATGGTATAAAGGGCTT
>APFE031684266.1:269384-280171 GCA_000404065.3 Pinus taeda
TAAATAATTGTGTTAGTTTAGGTACATAAATTAGCTCAACATTTTGGCGTCGTTGCCGGGGAGGCAAATATCGGCATAGTCAATAGAGAGATAAAATCCAAAACAAACAAAAACATTAGTTACATTTCTTTTCTTTAATTATGTTTCTTTATGCCTAAATTTAGAGATCCTCAAGGTAGATTTATTAAAAACCCCCCACAAGTAGAGATAGGATCATCACACACACTAGTTACTGGTAATCCAATAATTGAGGAATTGGTAGAAAAACAAAGAACTGGCCAAAGATTAACTTTGATTGAGAGGCAAACTTTGCTAGCTTGGGAAGAAAAACAAAAACAACCATCAACTTCAGGAAAACAAAAAGAAATTATCAAAGGAAAACCACCTGTTTTTCCATCTATAAGTCAACCTGACTTTGAACAACCTGAATTTTCACCCAAAATTGAAACAACTAAGTCAATGTCGGAATAAGGACATGGATCTATTATCCTCACTCCTGAACAACGAATTGAGTATGAAAGACAACAAAGGGAATGGAGAAGGAAAAGAGAGTAGGAGGCAAAACAAGAACATGATAGGAAGATGGAAAATGATCAGAAAATACAAGAAGATGGTAGTGATCATGAGGCTACCTTTGGCTTTCCAATAGTAGACACAAGTGCAATCTTAGGAGAAGAAGTGAAAATGAAAAATATTCCACCTTCTGTATTGCCAAATTTTTATGGAATGTCCAAAAAAGATCTCGATGCTTTTATGTTCAAATTTGATATTTTATGTAGAACATATGGGTATACTGGTGACATCCATAAACTTCGTCTTTTTCCTGCAACATTGAAAGTAGCAGCTTTAAAATGGTTCATGGGTTTAGGAGAACAAACAATAAATTCTTGGGATGACATGAGAAAAGTCTTCCTTAAAAAATATCAAGCTTATTGTAGATCTAGAGATTCCAAGGAACATGTTTTTAGAATGACACAACAAGAAGATGAAAGTTTAGAGGAATATTTGGAAAGATTTGCATATAATCTACAAAAATCTAAACAACACTCTTTAAATCAGGACACCATTTGAACAATCTTTCTCAAAGGTGTAAGGGATGAATACCTTGACATTTTGAATGTAATGGGTAAAGGAGACATTTCAAATTTGCCATTCGAAGAAATTGTTGAGTTATGTCAAAAATATTCTAGAGGAAGATCAAAAACTGGAAAACGAGAAGTAAGTTCAAAAGCAGCAAAGTCAGCTGCAGGAGGGATCACAAGAGCTGAAATAGAGAGTTTATTGGAAAACTTCAAAACAGACCTCTTAAGTACATTAGGAACACAAGTGGATGTTCTTAAGGCAAACAAGAAGAAAGAAGAACAAGAACAAGCTTTAGCAATCTTTTGTTCCAAATGTAGGAAGAAACATCCATTGAGAGAATGCCCTTTGGATAGTATTCAGGTATGTGGTCTTTGTATAGAAAATCATTCCACAGAAAACTGTCTAAGATTGAAAGAATTGCAAATGAATTCAATGGAAGAAGTTCCAGGAATAGAAGGTCTTTATTATGTAGCACCTTGAAGACCATGGCAACCTACGATGCCTCAACAAACTCCACAACAATTCCCTCAGCAAAATTACCTCTATCCACCCCAAAATATTTGGACTCCTCCAATGCCATGGCAAGCTTGGCCTCCACAACAATATCCACAACAACCTGCACAAGGTTGGAGAGGATATGGTTATGGAAACCAACCACCTCAACAGTATCAACAACATTACCAACAACAATACCAACAGCCATTTTCATATCCACAATATCCACCATCCATGCCATTTCCGCAACAAAATTCTGCATATCCGCCATCCATTCCATTTCAACAGCAGAATCCACCACCATTGTTGACTCAGCCACAACAGTTACAACTACCCTCAAATCAACCCAGACCAACTCAATTACCAGCCCAACCAGTGGCAAATCCGAATAACAAAGTGGACAAGTCTGCATACACTGTAGAGGAAGCAGCATATTTTCCGACTTATTCTATTCTTCCTCTAAATGATGTCCATTTAAGGTTTGAAAAATTGCTTAAAAAGGATTCTACGCCAATTATAGAAGAACCAACTGAACAAGGAGAATCACCTGAAACATCACAAACTGAAATACAAGTTCAGAAAGGAAAATCGATTACAACTCAAACACCACCTTATCCTGAAAGGTTAGTGGAACAACCAAAAGAAATAACCCTTCCTGAATTTGATATTTTAGATGAATTAAAAAATGCTTATGTAAAAATTCCTTTGTTGAAGGCAATTAAAGAAATACCAATATATGCTAAAACAATAAAGGAATTATGCATTAAGAAATCAGGGAAAAAGAAAAAGGATCCCACTACAATCCAAGTCATTGGTAAACTAGCAAGCCTCATGTCTACACAAACTACTGTAGAAAAATATATTGATCCTGGTATCCCTATGGTTACTGTATCAATAAATAATTTCTCAGTACCAAATACATTAATAGACTTGGGAGCAGCAATAAATGTAATGACAATGGAGACAATGAAAACTCTGCAATTAAACAACATTAGATCAACTTCTACAATCTTAGAACTAGCAGACAGATCTAAAGTTGTTCTAGAAGGAATATTAGAGGATATCATAGTCTCTTTGGATTCATGGGAATATCCTGTTGACTTCCTTATCCTGCAATCAAAAACAAATCTGGGAGGACATCCTCTAATCTTAGGCAGACCATGGTTAGCTACCACTGATGCCTTTATAGGATGCAGATCAGGAAGCATGATTATTTCACATGGATATGAGAGGAAACATATTGCTCTTTATTCACCTGCACAATCAACTTCTTTAGAATCAGTACTTGAAACTCAAGAAAAACAACAAACTAAATCAGTTTTGAGTATAAATCAATTCTTTGATTTTAGAGAAGAGGAAGAGAATGAAGACTTAATGGATCTTTTCATTTCGGAACCAAGTATTTCAGAGCAGCTTAGAGAAGTTCAATATGAAGCTGCAAGTGACCTTTTGAATTAGTGTTTCCAGGAAACTTGTACTATTCAAACCTTGCGAAATTATTTTATAGACATCTTTCTTGTAAACAAAATTTCCAATCCAACAATAAAAACAATTGAGGTATATCCTGGAAAACATTTAAATATTGGGAACCAGTTGCAATCAAAACAAGAACAAGAGTTTATTGCATTACTACAAAAATACTCAAAAGCATTTGCCTGGGATTATACTGATATGCAAGGAATACATCCTAGCACATGTATCCACCACATCTATAAAGATGATAAACGTAAACCTGTAAGACAACCTCAAAGACGAATGAATCCTATGATGAAAGAAATAGTGAAAGAGGAACTGCAAAAACTGTTAAATGTTGGATTCATATATCCTATTTCAGATAGTCAATGGGTTTCTCCACTAGTTATTGTACCAAAGAAAAATGGAAAGTGGAGGGTATGTGTAGACTATCGGGACATTAACAAAGCTACATTAAAAGATCATTTTCCTCTACCATTCATTGACCAGGTGTTAGACTCTTTGGCTGGAAAGAAATTCTTCTATTTCTTGGATGGGTTTAGCGGGTACAACCAGATTAGAATAGCAGCAGAAGACCAAGACAAGACAACATTTACTTGCCCATGGGGAACCTATGCATATAATGTTTTGCCATTTGGTTTATGCAATGCACCTGTAACTTTTCAAAGAGCAGTGCTTGCGATATTTGCTGATCTAGTCCATGAATGTGTAGAGGTTTACATAAATGACTTCATAGTTTATGGAAACACATATGATGATTGTCTCAACAATCTTGAGAAAGTCTTGAAAAGATGTATAGAAACAAATTTGTCATTGAGTAACGAAAAATGCTATATGATGTTGACAGAGGGTATAGTTCTGGGGCACCATATTTCTGCTTCAGGAATTAAGGTGGATCCAGCCAAAATCCAAGTCCTAGCTAACCTGATGCCACCTACAACACAAAAGGAGGTAAGGAGTTTCTTGGGCTATGCAGGCTATTATAGACGATTTATTGAAAACTTTAGTAAAATAGCCCAAACTCTGTTCAAACTATTAGCAAGAGATGTTGAATTTCAATGGACAAATAGTTGTCAAAATGCATTTCAAATTTTAAAAGAAAAATTGTTAGTGGCACCCATTCTCCGTGGGCCAAACTGGTCTTTGCCATTTCATATTTCCACTGATGCATCAGATACTGCGATAGGTGCCTCTCTTGGACAGAAAGAAAACTTGTTCAATTATGAAATATACTTTATAAGTAAGAATCTAACACCTGCAGAATTGAACTACACAGTCACAGAAAAAGAAATGTTAGCCGTCATTCATGTGGTAAATAAATTCAGGCACTATATAACAGGATATCAAATTTTCATTCACACAGATCATTCAGCAATAAAATACTTGATGAATAAACCCATCACCAATGGAAGAATCACAAGATGGCTACTGTTATTGCAAGAATTTAATATCACAATACAAGACCGACCAGGCAAAGAAAATCAAGTGGCTGACTTTCTGTCCCGCATACAATCACCTGACGACCCAAATCCAGTTATAGACAACTTTCCAAATGAACATTTGTTTGCCATAAAAGTAAAAACACCATGGTTTGCAGACATTGCAAATTACTTGTCATCTGGAAAATTTCCAACTCAATTCATTAACAAGCAAAGAAAGAAAATTGTTAGAGAAAGTTCTAGGTATAGCTGGGTGAATGGTGATTTATTTTATACTGGTTCAGATTTGATGATTAGAAAATGTGTGCGTGAAGATGAAATATTAGACATTCTAAGAGCATGTCATGATGAACCATGTGGTGGTCATTTTGCAGACAAACGAACAACATATAAGGTGCTGCAATTGGGCTATTATTAGCCATCTGTCTTCAGAGATTCTAAGGCATATGTTAAGCAATGTGATAGTTGCCAAAGAACAGGGAGACCAATCATATCAGATGAGATGCCACTCAAGCCACAGGTCCTCATTGAGCCATTTGAGTAGTAGGCACTTGATTTTGTTGGACCTATTAATCCACCATCAAATGGGAAGAGGTACATTATAGTATGCATGGACTATGTAACCAAATGGGCGGAAGCCAAAGCAGTGAGCAGAGCAACAGAAGATACCGTGGTCACCTTTCTCTTCGAAGAAATCTTTGTAAGATATGGAGTACCTAGACAGATTGTAACAGATCAAGGAACACAATTTACATCAAAGCTGGTATGGGATCTGACAGAGAAATACAAGATCAAACACAGGAAGTCTACATCATATCACCCTCAAGCAAATGGTCAGGTAGAATCCACAAATAAAGTCCTAGAAAATATCATGACTAAAACAGTACAGCTGAACAGAAGAGATTGGTCTAAAAAATTAAAGGATGCACTATGGGCCTACAGAATCACATGGAAGAACACAACTGGTTTTAGTCCATACCAGTTGGTCTATGGTAAAGAAGCTTTATTGCCTATAGAATTTCAAATACAAACATACAGACTAGCAGCCGAATTAGGACTGAACCTTACTGAAGCACAACAACAGAGGATCATGGAATTGAACCAATTGGATGAGCATCGTCAACAAGCTATAGAACATACTACATTGGTGCAACAACAAAGAATGAAGTGGCACGACAGATATATCAAAACAAAGACATTTCACAAGGGAGACTGGGCCTTACTTTTTGACTCCAAATTCAAAGACTTCAAAGCAAAGTTTACAACAAACTGGCTCGGCCCATATGAAATTGAAGAAATCTTTGATAATGGAGCAGTAAAGATCAAGACAATTGACCAGGACTCCACCTCATTTCTCGTGAATGGACATAGGCTCAAAGTTTATAATAGGCCTATCAGTAAGGAAGCATTCATGAAACAACTGGTAGAAGAAACAGGACTGGAAATTATGGCACATCAGGATCAGCCATCTTCCAGTTTGGAAAATGAATTAAAAAAAAAAATGTATATACAAAAACAAAACAAACACAAAAGAAGAAAAAAAAACATAAAAATAATTTGTTTGTTGGTGAAAACCAGGAAAATGGCACCAAGCAAACACGAATTCATAGGGGAAAACTAGGGTAACCTGGACTCTATGAATTCTATATTCTTGTTCTACTATTCTCACATAATTTCAATGCAGGAACTCTCCACAACTGACTTGAGGACAAGTCAAAACTTCAACAAGGGAGAGCATTGCATCAGACTTTTAGCTGGAAAGCTGAGGTATTGATAGAACTTGTATTGTCAACATAGGGACCTGAAGTGAGAAATCATTGCAGCAGGACCTGAAGAGACCTGTCAATGGCAACAAAACATGTACATATTCCATACGCATTGCAGAGGGACCTAAGTCAAGACATTATTACAGAGGGACTTGAACAATTCAAGAAATGGAGCATGGAGAACAAGGAGCAGCAATAAAAGTCTACTTTTAATCCATCTACAACATTTTGATTCCATTCCACCTGTACAGACATCATCCAAGGGAGTATATGTATAGTCATTTTGTGCTTGAAATTCAATTTTTTTTTTAGAAATTTTTAGTCTTTGATCAAGTTGAAGTTAGTACCTGAGGATATTCATTAACATTCATATCCTATATTCCTTATACATATCCTATCACCCCTATACATATTCCATTTCATTCATACACATTCCCTATACATATTCCCTATAACCCTAAGTATTTTTCTTTAGAAGCAAAAGACCAAGCTAGGACAACTTTTTCCACCTTCATATACAATTCAAGCATTAGTATGGTGATGATTTTAAACATGACCTAAGATGGTCATTTTAAAATCATAAAGTGTGCATATAAGACAAAGCAAATCATGCACTATATGGAAATAAGGATGATGCGCTATTTCAAACTATATACCATAAGTTTAAACTATAGTTCAAATAAGGAATGCACTAAAGTCATTTATATAAACCCAACGCGCATATGGTATTAGGTTATGGTATATAAAACCCCATGCGCCTATGGTATAAAGTTAATGTATATAGTATAAACCCCACGCGCATATGGCATAAGGTTAATATATATGGTACCGGGGAGCATAACATATGGTATATATTATAAGATTAAGGCATAAAAGGCGCATATGGAATGCAAAGATATGGACGGCCGCGTGCAAACCATATGGCACGACTATAGGTATTGTGGCAGGGTAATGAAATATCATTGCAATACAAAGCACACGACGGTGGCCATAATCATAAACGCTGCAGCAATGAATAAAACGTTCCCCCAAAAACGACAAACGGCCAGCACACAGGTACGAGCTCAACACGGTGGCATGGTAACGGTTTGTCATTGGGCAGCAGGAGTAATGCGCATACCAACAATTTCAAACAATAATTTGGGCCATCCTCATGACACAGTCGGGCGACTGGTCAACAGGACGCCATACCTCTCCAGCACCAATGAATAACGTGCACAGTACACCATGGAAACGATCATAAAATGACCAGCGGTTCTTGCACTCCTCAACCATGTTCCTCATTGCAAAAACAAGCTCAGAGCGATGGTGTTTGGCGCTGTGAGATGGTAAAAGGGAATTGAAACGGGCTAGAGGCGATATAAGAAGCGAAGTTGCCCGGATTAAGTGCTGAACGATCGGGCTACAGTTAGGTAACAATGAGTTGTTTACGCTCGGTGACTGTGGGATATGTGTGTGATTGCTTGTCATTAACTATTAAATCCTTTGCCTTGCCACCAGTCTACTTGCCCGATGAAACAAGGATTTGGAGCGCCCGGTTACACTCCACGCGCTCGTTGACAGTCAGGTAACGCTACAAATCCGTGTTATCTCCAGTAGACAACACTTAAGGATATGTTGATAGGATTTGATGCGTTAATCCTGGTATAGAAAGCATTAGTTAAACAAGCGCAACATTTAAAGTCTAGACATATTACATGCACAACACGTTAAAGGGTTTAGGATTGTATGTGGAATGTGGTGCATTAAAAACGGAGAGTTAGTTTGTAAAACAGGGGAGGCAGAGTCTGTAATAGCACCGAGGGTTGTTTAAATGCGCGCTGTTGATTGATTAACCATTGTTTCAATTACACACCCTTTTCTGCGCGCTGTCAACTGTGGATGCATGATATATTTGTGGTCTCTGTTACGAACATTTATGTGCCTGTGCGTGTTGATTATTTTCATTTGAACCAAAACAAGGGATCGAATGCCTAAGGACAGTCGGATTGTCATGTGAATTGTTGGTTGCCAAAGGGAGTCAGATTGTTGAGCCATTTAAAAATGTTGTGTTTATATTTGGTATTTTGAGGCCGAAAATATGTATATAGTTTCAATCTTTCATGTTGAGGCCGAGAGCCTTTTTTCATTTTTATGATTATTATGATGAGGCTGCAAGCATCATTCTCCAAAATTTTATTATACATTCGAGAGCCTTTTTGCAAATGTTTTTGCTTAGGCCAAGAGCATTTTGGAAATTTTGTTTTGATGATGAGGCCGAGAGCCATACTCTTTAGTTTTTTTGTTTTATATACACAGTAAAATCATGGTTTGATTTTGGCAATAATCTAAGGCGATGAGCATACATGGACACTGTTTGCATGTGTATTTAATTTTCAAGAACAGAGATCAGCATATTAACAGGAGGTATACAATTGTTTGTTTTCATTGAACAGGGAATTAAAACAGTGCTTTTGCAAAGGAAAGAATATAACAGAGGTTAAGGAAGTCAGAGTTAAGTTGAGTCAGAGGAAGAAGGTAAGTTTCTTTACTTCCAAAATTTCATTTTAAAAGAACAATAGTCATAAATTTTTATTGTTGAGATGAAATTAGTAACAGCAGAAGCATACATTGATTGGTTTACAGAAACAATGACAACCCGAGTAGAGCCAAAATTTCAGATAGAAAGCTGGGGGAAAGAGACTATATAAAAACTTTATCAGGCAGGGATGATAGGCTTTTTACAAAAATTTGATGGCCATTCTGAAGAGATAACCAAGGACTTTATAAATAATTTCAGTCAAGACCAGACTCGAGTAGGGGAAGTCATTATTTCGGTAACCCAAGAATACCTGTCCAAAGCCTTAGATTTGCCAATGATAGGGGAGAAGTATTACAAAGGCCTACACTTCAAGGAGAAAGCATGGACTTTCTTCCTTGAGAAAAACCAGAAAGGGACATTTGATAAGACAAAAGGGATACTCAGGGAGTGGTTCAATGAACCATGGGGTGAATTGGTCTTGGTCATCCAGAAGTTCTTGACTTGTGATCGAGGATATAGCATTGCCCACTTGTATCATGTCAGGCTTCTACAACACATCAAAGGGGAGGATAGGATTAATTTACCATATTTCCTATATAGGAGCCTTTTGAGAATGATTGAAACAGTAAAACAGGAACACAGGCCTAACACAGGACAGATTTACCATCAAGGATTAATCAAAATCCTAGTTGAGTATCAGGTGAGATCACAGGGCATAGTGTGGAGAGAATTCATGTCAAAAAATCATTTTACTGAACAGATTATTGAGGCACAAGACAAAATAGAACAGGAAAATAGAAGCTTGATGAATTCCCCTTTGTATCCAAGAATAAGAGCTAGAAATATGGCCATGCATGAAACTGAAATATCTGTTATGTCTATTCCTAGAAGGTTTAGGAATAAGAGTCCCATTGACTTAGACAAGGAAGTAGAAGCATATTCTCGAAGAAAACAAGAAGAAAATGACATTGCATAAGAAGTCCTTGAAAGGGATTCTTCATATGATGATGCAGCAGCAGCATCATTAATGAAAACAACACAAGATTTTGAAAAGGAAATCAATTTGGCCAAAATCCAGGACTTAACTGATCAATTGGAAATTATAAAAATCTTGGAAAAGCAATTAACAGAAGAAAACAAGGCACATAAGAAGGACAATGCTAAGTTGATCAAAACAAATGAAAAGTTAAAAGAAGAATTAGGCAGACTGAAACGGAGAAATGAACTACTTTCTAAGCAAGCATTTAAATGGCTAAAAGACAAAAATATGTGGCAGGCAAAATATGAGAAACAGAAGGTTAAAGCAGCTTTGTTCAAGGAAAGGCATGAATCAGGATTGGATTGTTTGGGCAGGGAAACATCTACAAGTACAACATCTACTACAGAAGGCAGAGGATCCAAGAGGAGCAAGCAAGCATGGGGACATGCTTGATGATAAGCAAGGGAGAGATGTTGGGCCTTAATTTTGGTCTTATTTTTCTCTAAGAAACTTACTTAACCATCTATTTATCATCCATTTTCACCTCATTCATTCCATTTTGATGTATATTTGATATCCATTCAGGTATTTAGCTTTAATTTGTCAATTTCTAAACTTTTTATAAAAGTTTGATTTTAAGTGCAAATTTGGCAGATTCAGAAATTCCCGTAATCACTCTATGGTTGATGTGGTTGCAGAGCACTTGGACACGAATTGAATACATGAATGGAAAGCTTTGGAACTAGGACTAATCCACCTATGCTTGGTTCCAACAGAACAAGATTTATTAGGCCCATTTGGTGCTAGTCAATCATGACTAGTCATCCAGAAATCCCATGGAAATAGGGCAGTTTTGAGATTCCATGGGATTGGTCATATTTCATGGGATGGGAGTAGTGAATTCGACTTGGATATATGGATTAGAGTAGATGGGTTTGTTAGAGTGAATGTATATCAATTTGTTTCATGAGACTCCTTATTTAAGAGCCACAACTTTGATGGCTTATGTATTGACTTATTATACTTTTATG
>APFE031684267.1:0-30488 GCA_000404065.3 Pinus taeda
AGCTCATGAAATAATTCTAGATATGCAAGGTAAGTTGCATTGATTTGTAGATGTTTTAGGGAAAAGGAGAATCTTGGTAGGAACCAAGAGATAAGCAACTCTAATATTCTTTTCAGCCTTACAACTGAAAATGGGTCTTAGACAAGGGTGTTTTATGTATGTGGTAGTTGCTATGAACTAGAAAAATATTCAAAAGATATATAACATCATCAAATATTGTTAGAGTTTCTTGATGCATTTCTAGAAGAGTTTCCTAGACTACCGTTAAATTGTGAGGTATAATTTACTATTGAACTTAAAGGATGAATATAACCTATTTCCAATCCTCTATATTGTATGATTATAATAGAATTGCAGGGTTTACACATGCGACTTCAAAATATATTGAAGGGTTAACTTAACTTAGTATATAAACTTGGGGAGAGATGGAGATTTTTTTTATGAAAGAAATATGTTTCTTGGAGGCACTACATTGACTACAAGTAGGTAGTAAATGTAGACTAACCTACCCTACTCTACGCTAGCCTAAACTACTCTAGCCTAGCCTAACCGAGCATAACCTACTCTCCCCTAACCTAACCTAACCTAATTTATCCTAGACTAAACTAGCCTAGTCTAGCCTACTCAAGCATAGTTTAACCTACTCTAGCCTAGCTTACTCTAACCTAGCTTACTCTAGCATACTCTAGCGTAATGTAACCTAGCCTTACCTAACCTAACCTACCCAACTCTGCTCTAGCCTAAACTACTCTAGCCAGCCTATCCTAGCCTAAGCTACTCTAGCCTAATCTAGTCTAACCTACTCTAGCCTAGCCTAAACTGTCTTAGCCTAGCCTACTCTAGCATAGCCTAACCTACTCTAGCCTACTTTAGCCTACTCTAGCCTAACCTAGCCTAACCTAATCTAGCCTAACCTACTCTTGCCTAGTCTAACCTAGCCTAGCCTACCTTACTCTAGACTTTCCTAGCCTAGCCTAGCCTAGTCTAGTCTAGCCTAACCTACTTTAGCCTAGTCTAGTCTAGACTAGCCTACTCTAGCCTAGCCTACTCCAGCCTAGCCTAGACTACTCGAGCCTAGCCTAGCCGAGTCTAGCCCACCCTTAGCTAGCCTAGCCTACTTTGACCTAGCCTACACTAGCCTAGCTTACTCTAGCCTAGCCTAGACTAGCTTGTTCTAGCTTAGCCTAGCCTAGACCCTAGACTACTATGGCCTAGCCTAGCCTAATCTAGTGTAGCCTTACCTGCTCTAGCCTAGCTTAACCTAGCCTTTCCTACCCTACCCTAGCCAAGCCTAGCCTTTCTTAGCCTAGACTAGCCTAGCTTACTCTAGCCTACTCTAGACTAGCCTAGCTTACATTAGCCTAGACTACTGCAACCTAGTCTAGCCTACTCTAGCATATCCTACTCTACCTTACTCTATCCTAGCCAACCCTAACCTACTCTATCCTAGCTTATCCTATTCTAGCATAGCCTATTCTAGCCTACTCTAGCCTAGCCTAGCTTACTCTAGCCTATTATACCCTAGAGCACTCTAGCCTACTCTAACCTACGCGGACCTAGCGTAGCCCCTACTCTAGCCTAGCCTATTATCCCTTAGACTACTCTAGCCTACTCTAACCTAGGCGGACTTAGTGTAGCCCCTACTCTAGCTTAGACTACTCCCACCTACCTTAGCCTACCCTAGACTAGCCTACTCTAACCTAACCTAGCCTAGCCTAGCCTACTCTAGCCTAGCCCACTCTCTCCTACCGTAACCTAGCCTAACCTAGACTATTCTAGCATGGACTAACCTAGCCTAACCTAAACTAACCTACCCAACTGTATCACAGCCTAACTTACTCGAGCCTACTCTAGCATAACCTAGCCTACTCTATCCTAGGCTGGCTTAACCTAAGCTAAGCTAAGCTAAGCTAACTTAACCTAACATAACCTAGCGTAACCTAAACTAGGCTAGCCTAACCTAACCTAACCTAGCCTAGTCTAACCTAACCTAACCTAACCTAGCGTAACATAGACTAAACTAACCTTTCCTAGCCTAGCCTAACCTAACCTAAAATTTTCTAGCCTAGCCTCGCCTAACCTAGCCTAACATAACCTTGCCTAACCTAGCCTTGCCTAATCTTGCCTAACCTAACCTAACCTTTCCTAACTTGTTCTTGCCTAACCTAGCCTAATGTAGTCTTGTGTAACAAAGCCTAGACGGACCTACCCTAGCCTAGCCTAACCTAACCTACCCTACCCTACTCTAGCCTAGCCTAACCTACTCAAGCCCGCTCTATCCTAACCTAGCCTAACCTAGCCTCCTCTAGCCTAGCCTACTCAGCCTACTCTAGCCTAACATACTCTAACCTAGCCTATTATAGCCTAACCTACCCTACTCTAGCCTATTCTACTCTAGCCTACCCTAGCCTAAACTGGCATAACCTACCCTATGCTACTCTAGCCTAGCCTAAGTTAACCTAGTGTAGACCCTACTCTGACCTTGGTGAGCCTAGTGTAGCCCATATTCTAGCCTAGCCTAACCTAGCCTAGCTTACTCTAGCCTAGCCTACTCTATCGTAGCATAGCCTAGACTACTCCAGCCCACCATAGGCTACTCTACCGTAGCCTAGCCTAGACTACTCCAGCCCACCTTAGCCTACTCTACTGTAGCCTAGCCTAGAATACTCCAGCCTACCCTATCCTACTCTACCGTAGCCTAGGCTAGACTGCTCCAGCCCACCCTAGCTTACTCTAACCTAAACTATCCTTCCCTACCATACTCTAGCCTAACCTACTCTTTCGTACCCTAACCTAACCTATTCTAGCTTGGACTAGCCTAACCTAACTTAAACTAACCTACCCTACTCTATCATAGCCTAGCCTAATCTGCCTAACCTAGCCTACTCTAGCCTACCTAGCTTAACCTAGCCTACTCTAGCCTGACCTAGCTTAACCTAGCCTAACCTATGCTTAGCTAAGCTAACCTAACATAATATAGCCTAACCTAGACTAGGCTAGCCTAACCTAAGCTAGCCTAACCTAAGCTAACCTAACCTAGTCTAACCTGATCTAACCTAACCTATCCTAACCTAGAGTAGAGTAACCTTACCTAGCCTATCCTAGCCTAGCCTAGTGTAGCCTAACCTAGCCTAACCTAACCTAACCTTCCCTAGCCTAGCCTTGCCTAACCTAGCCTAACATAACCTTCCCTAACCTAGCCTAACCTAGCCTCGCCTAACCTAACCTAACCTAACCAAACATTTCCTAACCTAGCCTTGCGTAACCTAGCCCAGCGTGGCCTAACGTAGCTTAGCCTTCCCTAACGCAGTCTAACCTTCCCTATCGTAGCCTAGCCTAACCTACCCTAGCAACCACAATCTAACCTACCCTAGCCTACGCTAGCTTAACCTAACCTGCACGCTTGCCTACTCTAGCCTACTCAAGCCTAACCTACTATAGTCTAGCCTAAAGTAGCCTACCCTAGCCTATTCTAGTGTAGCCTAGCCTACTCTAGCCTCCCCTAGCCTAACCTACTCTAGCCTAACCTAACCTAATCTAACCTAGCCTAACCTACTCTAGCAGAAGAGAAATATGTCCAAGATCAAATGCTATATTTGTTATAAGAATGGCCATTTTGCTTCTCAGTGTCCACATATGAAGAAAGGCAAAGGGAAGTCACAGAAAGTTGCAACAACAATAGAGAAACGGTTGAGCGAACTTGCTTCCACGTTCGAGAGTGACTTTTTCACGCATGTCTTACCTTTCTACCAGCGATATTGATAGAAGCCCCTAGTACTTCGACAATGGTGCCTACCACCTCAAAGGCTAGACAGATATTTAGTAGATTTGCATAGAACGATTCAGAGACATATTGAGCTTGGCAATGATGACAAGTATGCAGTGAGGGGGCAAGGGATACTTTAGTTCCAGCTTGAGTCAGGGGGGTCCTTTCATGTGCGGGAGGTACTCTATCTACTTGACCTAAAGAACCTTTTGTCCATCTCAATCATGGAGTAAAAAGGTTTTGAATTCAACTTCCGGAGGGGGCAAGTGTTCATTTTCCTAGAGGGAGCCAATCCAGATTCCAGAGACTGCGATAAAGGTTAGAATTTGAGAGAGAAACTTATATAGACTTCAAGGTCAGCCTGCTCATCCACTAGTGCACACCAATGATAGCATCTACGAGTTTTCGCAAGGAGGACGGACCATCTCCATCACAGGGCTCTACATCTAGTCTACATCCACATACCTATGGAAAAGAGGGCAAAGTTGTAGCCCTCCAGTGAGAGGAACATCCCCGTGGGATACAACAAGAATTCCAAGGCTTATAGGGTCTTCTTGACATATCACGAGAAGACAATGTTGAGTTGACATGTCTAGTTTGAGGAGAACTCGGCATCTAAGAAATATAAAGACCTACCAACAATTGCAGAGGGGCCTCAAGAGGAGGAACCAAAAGAGAAGCTGAGAGCAGAGACTTCCAGTAGCAGAGATACCCAACCTTCAATGTAGGAGGAGTAGTCAACTTCTTCAACATCAGTCAAGCGGCTCAGGTGGGCAAAGCGGACCTTACGAGATGAATGAGAGAATGCCAACCCTCGCAAGACCAATTTCAAGGAGAGAAGACCTCTGCAAAAGTTTTTGATGTACATGGCTTTGATTACCAACATCATAAACTTAGAGCCTTTTAGCTTAAGGAAGCATCCAACCAACAAGTGTAGAGAGATGACATGGTGGAGGAGCACAACTCCATCATAAAGAATGATATCTGGGAGATTGTATCAAGACCAAATGGGAAGTCAATTGTGACTTAAAGTATGCAGTAGATGGCAATGTGGAAAAATACAAAGCTAGATTTGTTGCTCGTGGATTCTCTTAAAAAGAGGGAGTAGACTACGATGAGCCTTTTGCTCCCATAGTCAAATACTCCTCTATTCGAGCAGTTATTTCGACAACTTTTGAGATAGGATGGAGCATCCACTAGATCGATGTGAAGAAATCTACATTGAGCAGCCACAAGGGTTTGAGGTCCATGTAGAAATAACTCAAAATTTGCAACTACCAATGAATTTGAACTTAAAACAATAGACACAAATTTCTTCTACTCAATCTGTGGAAGGGAAAACATACAATAAAAACACATGCAATCAATCACAATGAACACAGTTTTTACTGGGGAACCCAACTGGGAAAAACCCCTCCTCTATTAGATGAGAAAAATTGATCTATTATAATGATGGATTCAATCATGAAGCACAACCTGCACTGCAATATTGATCTCCTCCTCCTAAGACTGCTTTGCAAAATACTTAGCCAATTCTTGGCCTCCTGCTCTATTTCCTTGCACAATTCCTAAGGAAATTAGTTCCTAAAGAATAGGAGGAGCCCCTATTTGGTTGCGCAATTCCCAAGAAAATAGTCAACCTTTTGCTCCTTCCTCCTCCTCGGCTTCTTCTTCAACCTTGGCTTCTTCTTCATACGGCACCGACCATCCATCATTTTCATACATGGGTCAACCATGTCATCATCAGAAAGTGATCCATCAATCCATATATGGCCTTCCTTCATGCCATGTTGCTTTCTTCATGCTATGTTTCCTTAAGGATCTTTCATCCTACTACATGTGCTATGTTTCCTCTGCAACCTTGCATAAACCCATCCAGATATTTGTTCAAAAAATAAAGGAATGAACATTAAAATCAACATTACCTTTGTGATGGTATTTCATCATGACATTTTCTAGTTTGTGTCAGCATCCTGCATACATATCGACACATCTCCCAAAGATATATATTGGTAATGGTCTCTTTCTTTCCAGATTCCAACAGAGTCTTCATATCTTCCATGGAGATATCCTAGTCAAATCTTCTTGATCTTTCGGATGTTGATTGCCTTTAACATGGTTGCATATTCTATGATCTCTTCCTTTCTTCACACATTTCATTCCCAGGAACTTCCAATCAGAATTCCTCAATTATAGTCAACCACCTCATATTACATATGAGAACATATTATGTTGATTTTAATGAATGTGTGACCATGCATTTCTGCATTCCTTCGAAGGAGGAGATCCTTCCTTTGATTATGCTCTCACGATAGAGCATTGATCCATGTTACCTGCAACCATATGACATGACTCTTCAATATAGACTGTAAGCATACATACCTCTTTTTCCTTTGGGTCATCCAAACTTCCTACAACAACTTCCTTGATTGAAAGAGCTTCAATCCCTTGATTTGCTTCTCCTTTTATGTCATCATACCATCATCCATGAATTCCACAAGTTTGGAATTCTTGATGAAACACTTGCTTCCCCTCATGATCGATGAACCTTTCAATGTAGATTCCATCAGAGAATCTTGAGGATCTAAAGTATCCCCATCAGAAGATGTTTCCTTTTGACAGATGTATGATAAACCTTGTACTAGATGACCTTGCCACTTATGTTTTCAATGAGATTCCCAAGAGCTATATCCTTGACTTCCATAGATTCTAACCATCTTTCATGCTTCTCTATGATGTCTCGAGCTCTTGATTTCAATGCTTCCATGATGCCTTGATGCATCCCATTATTTTACCTAGTGAATCATGATAGCCATATCTTATAGCAGAAGACTTAGGAACTTGAAAAGAATTTATGTGAGGAAGACTATCTCAATAGTGGAGATCTATTACTTCCTCCTTCTTCGACTTCTTCCTTTCAACTTCCTCCACTTCCTCAGTGATGTAATCTTCTTCTCTTCTTCTTTTGTTATTGTCCTTGTTGAGCTTAGGACAATCTCTTCTATAGTGCCCAAATTCTTGACACCCATAGCATTGTATTTTAGCCATGTTCTTCTTCTTTTTCTGAGGACCAAACTTTCCAAATTTCCCCTTTCTTTTAGTCATAGCAGTGTATGCTTGATTTTGCTCACCTGCTCCCACATCAGATTTGGCCTTTAGTCTAGATTCTTCAATTTTGCATAGTGACCATAGATCCTAGAATGGAGTAGCTTCTTTCTTCCCACAAATACTTGAAGTGAAGTTACCCCACTCTTCCGGTAGTGCATTTAATACAACTGTAGTCATTTCTCTGTCAGTGATGACTTCTCCTAGATCTTTTAGTTGATCTCGGATTTCAAATATCCTCATAAAGCATGAGGCTATTCCATCTTCCCTTGACATCCTCAATTTGTAGATTTCTTGCCTTATTGAGATGACTTCTCCAACAGTGCTTACAAAATACAACTCTACCAGTTTGTCATAGATTTCTTTTGAAGTTTCGAGTTTGGATACATATAGGATGAGGGGATCATTGATGGATTCTATGACAATCCTTTGGGTCCTGACTTCCCCTTTCATATACTTTGCAAGAGCTTGAGCATCTTCCTTTCTTGGTTTAGTGATAGATCCTTTGACCTGATCCATAACCTCATTTTCAATGAGGTTCAGATCTATCCTTTTCTTCCATACAAGATAGTCTGAAGCCCCAACCAATTTGTTGCTTTCCTTGCAAAAAGACATTTTGACAAATTCAAATGTGGACATAAATATACTTACTTGATAGGATGCTCCTTCTTGTTGCTTTCTTAATGTTGATGATGATATAGAGGATAGAAAACTTCTATTTATTGAAGATAATTTTCTTCAATAATGATCCTTGATCTCACAGAGAGGGAGATCCCTTTTGATGGTGAAGTCTTGTTGATGAGGATCAATGATGACCTCTTGATGATGTCTTCAATGGGAAGAATATAGGGTTTTGATGCTTTGTTGTATATCTTGACTTCACTTCGATATCCTTCAAATTGTTCTAATGTCCTTCTCGAGATTTGATCCTTGAGTGTCCCTTTATAAGATGCCCTTCCTTGACTTTGTCACCTTAGCTCTAATACCATGTTGAGAAATCTGGGCATAGCAATTAGGTGATTTCTCTTCTATTAGTAACTGCTTGTGAGTGTTTTTTACTTCTATAGATTAGGATCTTCTTTTACTTAGGTTATTATTGTTCTTCTTCATCAAATAGCTACCAATGCATAGCCCATAAAGAGACAAGAGACACAAAATATAGGCTATCATCTAGCGCCAAAACCTGTCACTCTCGAGAGGAAAACCCAAACAAAATCTTCTTCTTATAGAGATTCCAATTAACAAATACCAAGATCAAGACCCTTGACCTATTTGCCACTCCAAGACCAAGACAAAGGATCCTTAGTCAACAATATTCAACCTTTTGTTCCTTCCTCCTTCTCGGCTTCTTCTTCAACCTTGGCTTCCTTCTTGCTTCAAACCTTCGGCCTTCTTGAATTATGTCAGTAATCCTTGACCTTAATTTAGGACCTTCTTTACTACCCCTTCTTCCACTTCGGCTCTCTAGGAGGACTGCACTTCTCCTAGGCATCCACTGCTGCAATAGAGTTCTTTGTACTTCTCCTCAACTTCCACAGCTGCAATAGAATTCTTTGTACTTCTCCTCGGCTTCCACTACTACAACATAATTCTCCTCGACGTTGTTGCAACGGATTCCTTTGAACATACAGAGTTTTCAACCCTTAAAACAGACCCAAAAACTTCCTTAAGAAATTCGTTCTTCCTTCTTATTACTTGTTGGTTGGGAGACTTTTCCTTTTACCATTTCACACTTCTAACTGTAGACTTGCACCTCTCTGAATTTTTCAATGATTTTGAATTGAGGTCGAGTTTCCTATTTATAGTGGTTTCCTCCTCAAATTAGTCGGACTTGAAGAGGGTGAGTCCACATGTCTATTGGAGAGATAATTAATTCCTCTTTGAAGTCGACTTGAGGTTACTGCTTGTGCTTGGTCTTAGAGGGCTACTTGACATTTCCATTGAAACATATGCAAATATAATATGTCTAAGAAGGGCCCTTCATACATGACATAAATTGACTTGTATGACTAGAAGACAAATCCTAAAGGCTCACAATGGGAGCCATCACTAAAAATAAAATTCCTTGCTCATGAAACCCATGAGACAAGCATTAGTAATAATATTATTTTTCTTCTTTTCATCAATTACATAAAATCATACTTCCACATGTCATTATGAAGACCGAACCTAGTTACATTTTTCAACACCACTCACTCCCTCTTAATGTGCTTTCCATTCACGCATTGAGGGTGAAATCCAATTCGAATTGTGATGTGAAAGCATCTCCTGTTGTTGTTGTAGGTTCCTTGTTAGATTTCTTATGTGGACACTCAATTGCATATTGTCCATACTCGTGGCAGTGAAACCATTTAATTTGACTGAGGTATTTCTTCTTGCCATGGTTCTCGCTGGATTCTGCCTCACCTTGGGCCCTCTTTCCTTTGGCATTCTTTCCTTTGCCAACTAGAGCACAATGTTCTTCCTCATCAAATTTGGCTAAGACTCCATCTCTAGTGTTTCTTCTAATCTCCTCCTCCACCAAGTCAAACCAATGTCTCTCCCATTTTAGGAGCTTCTCTTCCATTAACTGGATCCTAATAACTATGTCAAGACTTCGGAAGACCAAGGAGTGCTAAGCTCACAAGCTTAAATGGTGGCACAGTCTCTCCTACTCCTCCAAGTTCATCTTTGACCTGAGCTTATCTTTCAATGTCAATTTCTTGGCATCATTGCTACTTTCGAATAGGCCTGTAAGGGTCTTCCAAATTGCATAAGTAGTTTGCTTGCCCTGCAAACTCGAAACCACATGGTCTCTGACTCACTCCAAGATAATCCTCCTGGCTTTAGTTGTATCTTTCTTCCACTGAGTTAGTTGTTGTGCATCGGATGTTAATGGTTTTGCAATATCAGTTTTTGTGTATTCCAATAATCCATTGTCATCCAGCACAACTTCCATTTTGTCCTTCCAGACAATGAAATTTGAACTTCCCTCCAACGCATACTCAAGTTTCAATCCATTGGAAGGCATTGTTCCTGCACTGAAGAAAATTCCTGCACCACAAATCTACTATTCGAAATTTCTCTAAGAGAAGATCAGGAAGTTGGTTTCTACGTAGTTTTCAAGGCTCTAATACCATGTAGAAATAACTCAAAATTTGTAGCTGCTAATGAATTCGAACTGAAAACAATAGACACAAATTTCTTCTACTCAATTTGCGGAAGGGAAAACATACAATAGAAACGCATGCAACCAATAAATCACAATGAACACCATTTTTACTGGGGAACCCAACTAGGGAAAATCCCTCCTCTATTTGTATTATATCAGATGAGAAAAAATAATCTATTACAATGACAACTTCAATCCTGAAGCACAACCTGCACTGCAATACTATCTCCTCCAACTGAAACTACTCTACAAAATACTTAGCCAATTCTTGGCCCTCCTGGTCCTACTATTTCCTTGCGCAATTCCTGAGGAAATTAACTCCTAAAGAATAGGAGAGGACCCTATTTGCTTACGCAAGTCCCAAGAGAATAGTCTCACCTGCTACATGCAAGCATTGTACACTCACTAGTATATAGTATACAATAATGATTAAATTGATGCCTTTTTCCTCCAGTCAACTAGACAATTCGAATTCTATGCATGAATGGGGCTACTTTCAATAAATTGACTAGTTAACTGGGAGATCAGTCAATTAACAACTGTTACAACTACTCAATTGAACTCCTACTGACTCTATTTATGACTAGAGCTCAGATAATTGAGTTTAACTAACAATAACTCTACTAGATTGCTACATCTTAGAAATCAACCCATGCACACCTCTACTTGAATAGTCTCACCTGCTACATGCAAGCATTGTACACTCACTAGTATATAGTATACAATAATGATTAAATTGATGCCTTTTTCCTCCAGTCAACTAGACAATTCGAATTCTATGCATGAATGGGGCTACTTTCAATAAATTGACTAGTTAACTGGGAGATCAGTCAATTAACAGTTGTTACAACTACTCAATTGAACTCCTACTGACTCTATTTATGACTAGAGCTCAGATAATTGAGTTTAACTAACAATTACTCTACTAGATTGCTACATCTTAGAAATCAACCCATGCACACCTCTACTTCTTGCCCACAAACTCGAATTGACTGACTTAACTAAGTGACAATGCCATGTGACTCCTGCTAAATGCAACTCAAGTCATCCTGTCGATGTGGAAATTCGAATTTCTCCATTTGACTAAGGCACAAGTAAATGAAGCCTTTTCTTGCTACAATTTAACATTCCATGACAATGAGACACATGTATGCATGCTTAAGAAAACCCTATATTGACTCAAACAGGAGCCCAAGGCCCGATATGCTAGGATTGACAGTACTTAGCAAGCGTAGGCTTCACCAAGAGCGAGGCAAATCCCAAGCTATACTTCTTGTTGGTTGGATATGAGCCCCTCATTTTGGTGTTGTATGTGGAAGATCTCATTCTAATAAATGCAAAGAGACTGATTGTAGGTTGCAAGCCAAACCTAGTGTTAGAATTTGAAATGAAGGATATCAAGTCGATGCATTACTTTCTAGCATTAAGGTTTGGTAGCAACTAAGCGAGATCTGTCTCGCACATGGGAAGTACACTCTAGAGATCCTGAAGAGATTCAAGACGGAGGACAAAAGACTAATGGGCACTCCGATGGTGACCAATTTCAAGAAGATTGATTCTTTAGTTTCAGAGTTGGAAAACTCCAAACAATATAGGAAAGTTGATTGGATCATTGATGTAAACTAGTCAACACTTGACCAAACATTAGTTTTACTATTAACACCTTGACTCAATTCATGGTGGAATGAGGTAGGTTCACTACATCGCAGCAAAGCACATGCTTAGATATTTACATGCACAGTAGGATATGAATTACAATACCTTGGCGAAGATGGTGTGAGTTTGCAGTACTCAGATTCAAATAGGGCAGGGAAGGATACAGATCAAAAGAGAACCTCTAAGTGCTGCTTCAGTTTGGGGTTAGCCGTCATGTTAATTTTAGATAACAATGGCATGTTCTATGCTTTAGCATAATTTACTTCAATGTTCCTTATCAACCCAATGACAATTTCCAATTATTTCCAGTAGCAATCACATTAACTTAACCACATTGATAGTAAATTGAAATAGAACATAAAAAAAAGTGCAGAAGACAAGCCAAGACAAGAGGACACAAGATTTGGCAGACACCAGGGAAAAACCCCAATGTGGGGAAAACCCTTTAATCAAATCTTCTTATTATTATTCAATAGTTCAGCAGAGGGAGAGTACAAATATCAAATTAACTTGCCCAAAACATTCCTATCAAAATCAACTGTCAATTGCACCCCTAACCAGAAATTCAACGTTGGTCAAATCAGCACCAAAATGTCCTCCAGGTAGCTCGGTCAATAGCAGATTAATCCGGCCTTTCAAGAGAGTCAAAGTCAGCGCAAAAAAGTTTGGTCAACCCAGTCAAAGGAGAGAGAAAACATTGTTGTAATTTTTGCAGTCAAATCTAAAGTCAACCCTGGTCAAATTGTCCCAATCACCTCAATTCCTATGCCAATAAATGCAGCCTCCAAAGATTGAAATTATGCCCTCAAAAAACAAAGTCAATGCTGGTCAAAAGAGCCATGGTCAACACTTGGATGTTTTCCTGAAATTCGGCCAGCAAACAATCCCAGAATTTTAGCCCCCTGCCACATGTGTGAAGTAGAAAGAAGTTGCCTTCACGCTATAAGAACCAATCAAGAGAGGAGAAAGAGAGATATGTGATGAGATGAGTGATATCCAAATGAGGAGAGAGGTCACTCCTATTTATACACTTCATTGAGAGTGAGGAGACACATCTATTGGGCTTTTGAGCCTATATTTGACTAAGGCCGACCTTGACAATTTGTGCATGAGAGAGAATAGATTCAAAATTCCATTTCTTCTTATCAAAATGAGATGATCTTTATATCAAAATTGGACTTCTCGAAAAGAGGAATCCAATGCAATAATCATCTCCATCATATGAGCTGTTTTAAGGTGGAATTTGGGCCTAGTTGCCAATTTTAACACGTAATTTCCTAGTTCAACAAGAAGCATAACTCAATAGCACTGAGTTCAAATAAGGCAGAGTACAAGGCGGCCAATCTAGCTAGTTATGAATCCATTTGGCTTCACAAGATACTCACGTGATTGTTTGGTAAGAAGCTTGAGCCAACAATGATCCACTACAATAACCAGAGTTATATCAAACTCTCATTTTGACTAAGGCCGACCTTGACAATTTGTGCATGAAAAAGAATAAATTCAAAATTCCATTTCTTCTTGTCAAAATGAGATGATCTTTATATCAAAATTGGACCTCTCGAAAAGAGGAATCCAATGCAATAATCATCTCCATCATATGAGCTGTTTTAAGGTGGAATTTGGCCCTAGTTGCCAATTTTAACACGTAATTTCCTAGTTCAACAAGAAGCATAACTCAATAGCACTGAGTTCAAGTAAGGCAGAGTACAAGGTGGCCAATCTAGCTAGTTATGAATCCATTTGGCTTCGCAAGATACTCACGTGATTGTTTGGTAAGAAGCTTGAGCCAACAATGATCCACTACAATAACCAGAGTTATATCAAACTCTCAGAGAATCCAGTGTTTCACGAAAGGTCAAAACACATTGAGATCAAATACCACTTCATCAAAGACAGGGCGTTGAAGGGAGTAGTCAGGCTCCAAAATATTTCTAACGAGGAACAATTGGCAGAAATGTTCACCAAGCCCTTGTGAAGGGCAAGTTTGTCTGGTTTTGAGACAACTTTGAAGTGGTGGAGAATACCTTCCTCGCTAAAGAGTGTCAGTGTTTGTAGCACAACCAAGTATTTCCATGAGGGTGTCTACTTATCGAAATCATCATTAAATACAACCTATGTTTTTTACAAAATTTCACTTTATTAATTAATTAAGTGAATGCTTTTTATTAATGTGACTAAAGTGGGTTACTTAATGATTTAATTAAAAAAGAACCATTGATCCCATGGTTAGATCTTAACCGTTGAAGATTAGGATTTTGGCTCATGTTAAAGTTGTAAAAGAAAGAGAGGGCAAAGGACAAAGACAAAAAGCATTTCACATGTCAAGTGAGTGAAGAAGAAAATCAAAGATCTTATTTTCAGCCGTTGGCAAGAAGTTTCAACAGTAGTTCAGCAAGGAGAAGGCAATCAAACAGTAGCAAGGAGAAAAGCAGTCATACAGCCCAGCGGAGTAGGTCGTACAACCATCAATACAGATTTCGTACAATTGTACAGATTGCAAAGGGACCACATATTTGGTGCAGATATCCCTTGATTTTTGTGCAGACTGAAACTTTTCCAGGTTTGTTGTTCTTTTGTTATTTTATCAGAGCCATTTTCCCTATAAGGGGCTCTTGTAAGTTCAGAAGATATTTTGAATGGTGAACTGATCTAGAAGAGCAGAAATAATTGTGCATCGGGTGTGATAATGTGATTGCTTTTCTCGTTTTTTGCTGCATTCATGAGTTAATAATTCTAGCAAGTAACTAGATCTGATGTGTTTGTTTGGATAGCTGGTTTTAAGATAATCTAACAATGGATCTAGATGAAGGTTTCTAGACAGAAATGTTTTCTAAAAATAAATGTAATAGTGCTACAAAATCCCTCACCCCAAAGACAACTACCAAGGTCATAGTCACCGCTAAGTAATTACTCAACGAAGGTTGCCAATGAAGCTTCGTTTAGTGCCATGAATCAGGAAGGCAGTGGGTGCAGATGACGCTCTCTAGAACACCACCCACATAAAGTGATTATAAGTGTATCAATATGATAGTATGGATATCAGTATTTAGAGCATGACCATTGTATTGAAGGGTTTAAAAATAATCCCATCTTCAAAAATTGCAAAGCAAGAAGGCCCATCACAAGCACAATTATAGCAGTATTTAGAAGATGCAAAAGACACTGGTGAATCAGTTCATGATTCAGAATGGTAGCTACAATACTGATTATTAATGAGATGGATGACAGTGAGCAAAGTTTTGGTCTTGAGAAATATGCAGTGAGCACAGTGGATTACCAACAACTTATCAAGTTACAAAAAACTCAGGTATGTGTCGATATGCTTGACAATACTGCAATATCTTATGTTTTCTTCTCCATAATTGCATATTTGAATAAAATATCAAGTGAAGAGGATGATGCAAAATGCATACAGTAGTCTCTTGATAATATTAAAATTAGTATGGGTTTTTAAAAACTTCGGGTACTGCACAAAGCAGAAATAGAACCCTTTGAAGATGTGGAGGACACCGGAGATTTAGTCTAGAGCTCAAGATTGTAGCCAATAAGTATCTCAAACCCATCTATCGTATTTTTTTTCTCCATGATTGTAGTTCCAATAAAATACCAAGTTAAGAGGATGAAGCAAAATACATACAACAATCTCTTGATAATATTAAAATTAGTGTGGATTTTAAAAAGGTTAAGGTCCTGTCGCCTGCCCAAAGCACAAATAGAACCCCTTGAAAATGTGGAGGACACCAAAGATTTAGTCTATAGCTCAAGATTGCAGCCAATAAATATCTCAATCCGACGCACATAGAATGAGCCTAATGATGATGAACAGAATATTATGCTTGACTGAGATACATCCATGACTGCGAATTTTCATAAGCACATTGAAAACAATTTTTCAATTATTATTGACAAGACATGCCTAAGGGAGCTTCTCAATTAGCCAAGCTCAGGCTCGGGCTCAGGATGGCTAACTGAGTTCAGGGTTTCGCTGTTCAGTTTGGATCAATCATGTGATAGGAAATGCAAAGTTACAGCGTCAGGGGTTGATTTGGATATTTTTCAAAACTACATCTTTCAGAACATGTTATTCCTAAATCCTAGCATAGAAATAAAGCCAACATCCATTTCAAGGAAATTATTTGAAAAGAAAGTGAAGCTTTCAAAAGCTATGATCTCACTGCCTGACAGGTATGGTTTTGGGCTCATAAAAACATTCAGCTCTCAAATCGTGAGAATCTTCTCTAAATTCTGTTAATAAAATGGGATTGTATATGGGCTTTACTGTTAATGCTGCCAGAGAACAAAATGCAGCATAAGTCAGAGTATCTCCATCAATCTCAAGGATTTTGAAACCACACCAGATTGTTAACATATTCTTCATGTGGGAGAATTGTATCCAATCAGCAAACAAGATCAGATCAAGAGACAAGGATCTTGATTACATACTGGTCATAGTATGGGACTTGGGAAGACGTTGCAGGTTATAACTTTTCTATTCAATATTATGTAGTCCGTAAATCTCAGGTTGAACATTTCCCTTCTTGTAGCACCACTGAATGTACTGCATAACTGAAGACAAGAATTTGCCAAGTGGCGACCTTTTGATTTAAACCCTTTACCAGCTTTCATGCTTGAGGATGTTCCGAGGAGAACATAGAGAGAGCAAGGTTATTAACAAAGTGGAGGAACAAAAGGTGGAGTTCTACGGATAGCTATGTCGCATTTCAAAACACATCTTGAGGAAAATATGCAAAAGGAAAGGCTGTCACAGATGATGAGGCTTTGCAAAGTGGTCCTCATTTACTCATTTGTGATGAGGCACACATGATTAAAAGAAAAAAGAAAAAAAGACACAAACGTTGATATAACATAGGCATTAAAACAAGTGAAGACCCAACATAGAATTGCATTGACATGTTCTCCTTTACAAAATAATTTGATGGAATACTATTGTATGGTAGACTTTGTAAGAGAAGAATTCCTGCAAAAATAACTAGAGTTCAGAAACCATTTTTCAAAATTCAACAGAAACTGGGAAGCATGCTAATTCAACTGCAGATGACGTGAAAATAATGAATCAGAAATCACACATGAACAGTTAAAAGGTTTTGTACAACATATGGGCATGAATGTGATGAAGGATGAGCTTTTCCAAACAATGTACATATAATATCTGTAAAAATTTCTTCATTACAGTGGCAGATATACATCAGGTTCTTAGAAGTTCACAGGTTAATGAAGAATGACAAGAATGCATGTGTCAAAAGGGGACACAGGAAATGCTTCTTCAATGCATATCATTCTTTAACCACGAATTTGAATCATCCAAGGCTACTGCATATAGCCAAAGAGGACAGAGACTCTCAACAAGGCAACAACACAGTTGAAAATTTCATTTTGGATGGTAGCTTCAGCGATGATTACATGAGTCAAGACATCTTGAATGGAGATATGATGAAAGGTATGATGATGATCATGCACGATTGGAATGTTTGGAAAGGTGAAGCATAGTGAACAGGAGGATCGAGATGCTCCAAAACAAAGCCATGAGTCTGGCATAAGTTCAATGATCTTGTTACAATCCTGAAACTGCCAGTAGGAGCCTAAGGATACAAGGAAACAGTAGTACCCACAACTATTCGTAAATTTTGATTGTACACATATATAAATGCACTGAAGACAATGCATAAATAAGGGGGAGAGGAATTAATACCCCCGACCAGAACCCCTAACTATAATGTATCTGTACATATGATACTTGGATTGATGAGCCAATGCATGGTAAATAGGCTGGTGAGCCAAGTTTTATTGAGGCCTACGTGCACGTGTGTGTATACAATAGATGTGTTAGGCCGGTGGGCCAGTGTATGGATATCTTTTAAGGCTAGGGTGCTTGTGTGTTCAGGCCAGAGAGTCTATGTTAGAAGGCCAGCAAGCCTAGTTGATATATGTAAACATATTGAGATAATAAAATACACAAAAAGAAAGGTGAGGGGGCTAAGCCAAGAAAACAATATTTTATTCCTAGCCACTGTTATAAAGGTAAAGTGGCTTGATGTTAAAATATATTCTAATATTCTAATGTACTATTAAAATATAAAGTGAAGGGCACCATGCCTATAAAAGGTGATTTCCACCATTCGCTGGGAAATATCTACCAGCATGGCTACTATGTATTGTTTGAGGAGAGCCAGAGTGTCTAGCTAGCATACCTCGAGGATCCTAGGTGGGTCCAAGTATCAGTGCACTTCTCTGTGAATTGCATTCGGGAAGGCTAGATCCCTAGAGGGAGAAGTGTAGGGACAGGTGCCCCTGTGTGAGGGCCTGGGACCCATGAGAGTAGTTGGAACTCATGGAAGCCACAAGGCTCTGAGACATCCCTAACCGACTCAAGTTAGAAGCCTGGAAGGGTAGTGGTACAACCCAATGGAACGCAAGTGCAACGAAACGGGTGCACTAACATGGGTTGTGTGGGATGATGGGGATGTGAGATTATTGGTTAGAGGTTGTTGGGATTTGGTACCTTGGCCCTGCTTATGTTCAGTATTGGTTATGTACTATGCCAGGCTTTGGGTAAACCTTGGTACTTGTAGAGTCATAGCCCCAGCTCAGCAGTGGCCCACTGTCAAGAGATTGTGAACAGCACAACCTAAGGCAAGGTGGAATGTTTGGGGTCTGCAGCCAGTCGGTGAATTTTATTAGACAAGTGTCAAACCTGTTTTATATTGCTTATGGTTTATCACTCTCATGCATGTTATTATGCTATTTTGGTTATGTTATACATGTTATGTTTTTATGGTAATAATATCCATGTGGGTGGCATCACCCTAGATGGGTGGCTAAGGAATGTTACACATAGCCAATTGCCTTCCACAAAATGGTTCGCTACAACCATCTTACCCATAGCCAACTATCTTCCATGAAACAATCTACTTCAACAAACCTTGAAGTTACACTAAACAATCCAATTCATCTTCTAAGTTAGTTGTTTGGAACTATCGCATCTAAAACACCATCTTAGATTCAACCACTTCATTCATTACATGAACGAATGTCACACCCTCAAATTATCCAACATATGCACAAAACATGTTCTCCACCTCCAACTGTATTCCAAATGAACTCTCCAGCGGTTTTTTTATACCAAAGATAGCTATTCATTTGTTTTCCTCTAGATAGGTTGATTCTCGCATTTTTCTCAAAACATGGCTAACTTGATTCCTCTCTAGCCAATTGGGTCGTCCTCCTACATTTTCAAATAGACAAATTCCTTTAAGGCATACCTTGACTTGCTCCAACTCAACAACTTGAAGCAAATCCCAAGTAAGTCAGAATATGAAGACATCCAAAAGTCTATCTCTACAACCAAAACTCCATGCAATCCAACAACACCCTACACATAGCATCCCAGTCATTTTGTGAATTAAGGCACCGCAATATGACACAATGTACCTTGTCCAATACATTGGGCTAGTGTGCCAAAATCGCTATCAAGGTTCACCTAAGGAAATAACCAAAGTTGATCCATCTGGTCCATCATCCATCCATGCACCATGCATCAAGTTGAGTCAATCATGCCTTAGCCAAAATTTAAGCAAGGCCAAACATCTATCCTAAATCTCACTAAATCATTTCATGTTGTCCCAAGGTTTGCCTACAAAAGGCATATGCACTTCAATTCAACCACACACGTATCCCAATTCCAATTGAATACTAGTAAATACACACCAATTCACCAAGGGATATTGGGCCAACATGTCTAAAAAATAACTTCGATCATCTAGTTTTGTTTAACATGAAAGCTCCTAACAAGTCAAAGGGGGATCGTTATTGATCTACTATTAGTCTAGCACCCTCCCTTAATGGTCAATCTAACCACAACAAGCTTATCTCAAAATTTTACATATTTTTTAAGACCCAAAGATTTGGTAAAAATATTGAAGGGGACAATACTGTAACTCAATAGATCCATCCTCTACAAGTTATTTGATGAAAACATGTTTAGTACACTTGTGGAAAATTGGATTCTTAACTAATTTTAGTACCCCTTCATTGTCATACAATAGGACGTTGGCCCTATTTGCTACATCTTCATGTCTAAAAGCATCCTCCTAAGCCAAACCTCCTCACATGGTCCTTTCACTACTTAATATTATGTTTTCATCCATGAAAGAGATGAAAGATCCATTGCATGCTAGCTAGCTCTTGTTAGTCCATGTGACTACCCCAGTGCTAAGGCTAAATATATATCTAAAAGTTTATTTTTTGTCATCCACAAAACCTACTCAATTTAAATGTGTACCCACACAACCTAGGGTCTTTGCTTTATACACAATCCCAAAGTCAAATGCCAATTTCACAAATCTTAACATTTTTTTTGTTGCAGTCCAATGTTATACTTTTCGTGCTACCATGAATTTGGAAATGAAGTTCACAGCATAGCTCAAATCAAGTCTAATCACTATAAGGTATATCAAGCTCCCCACAAGCTACCTATAGGCTAACTCATTAAATATACCTTAAAATCAGTCTTGGTTAGCTTCAACCCTTTCTCTACAAGTCTAGACAAGATTTTGCAATCTATCATTTTGAATCTGCTAAGAAAACTCTTCGCATATTTAGTTTGTGAGACCAAAATGTTGCTAATTCTTTGCCAAAACTCTACACCTAGACAATAATTTATGAGACCTAGATTAGTCATGTCAATAGCTTTATTCATATTAGATTTGATATGTCCAATAGCACTTGACTTACTACCTATAATAAGACATCATTTACATATATGAATAGTACAATGATATCATTATCAATTGTTTTGATATATAAATTGGAATCCAAAGTGTTCTGTTGAAACCCCTATTTTCACCAAATACCTATTAAATTTTCATGTACCACGCCCTAGGTGCCTACTTCAACCTGCCCTAGGTGCCTACTTCAAGCCATATAGAGCTTTCTTTAGTCTACAAGCAAGATGCTCCCTCCCCGTAGACCCTGAAAACCATATGATAGATACCTGCAAACTTCTTCCTCCAAATTTCCACTGAGGAAGGAACTCTTCATGTCCAATTGATGGACCTTCTACCAAAATTGCGTGTCAAGGCCAGAACAAATTAGATGGTGTTCATCTTCATTGCATGAGCGAAGGTATCCTCACAGCCAATGCCTTTTGTTGAGAGAACCCTTTCACAACCAACTGTGCCTTGTAGTTGTCGAGTGTGCCATCCCCTTTGTACTTGACCTTGTATACCCATTTGCAGCCAATATGTTGCTTTTCTAGTGGAAGACCTAGAAGCTCTAAAGTTTGATTTTTCATTAAACTCATTTTTGGTTGTCATGGCCTTCTCCCATCCAGTTTTCACTATTGCTTCCTCAAACACCTATGACTCAAAACTCCTGGAACATTGCCATAGAGCAGAGTTAATTATGTTTGGTTTCTATTTGCTCCTACCTTTCAATTATCATCCCTCAATCATTTCACCACCCAAGCATCTCTAATGGTGTTATGACACCACTTTGGCCTCTTATAGGTATCCTCACAGCCAATGCCTTTTTGTTGAGAGAACCCTTTCACAACCAACTGTGCCTTGTAGTTGTCGAGTGTGCCATCCCCTTTGTACTTGACCTTGTATACCCATTTGCAGCCAATATGTTGCTTTTCTAGTGGAAGACCTAGAAGCTCTAAAGTTTGATTTTTCATTAAACTCATTTTTGGTTGTCATGGCCTTCTCCCATCCAGTTTTCACTATTGCTTCCTCAAACACCTATGACTCATAAACTCCTGGAACATTGGCCATAGGAGCAGAGTTAATTATGTTTGGTTTCTATTTGCTCCTACCTTTCAATTATCATCCCTCAATCATTTCACTCACCCAAGCATCTCTAATGGTGTTATGACACCACTTTGGCCTCTTATTGAGATCCTCCTCATCCAAGTTGTCAATCTAGGATGGTGACTCACAAATTGATAAATTCCATTAAGCTAAAAATCAATATAAACAATCAAAATGGTGACCCTTCACATTCTAGGGTCTTTTCCTATACTAAGTTTTCTATTTACATAATTTCACCCAATCTGGAAGGATTAGGTGTCTAACACGCCCCCCCTCCCCCCAAATATAAAGGGATGTTTGTGAGTCCAAGAATCATTATGAATATTTCAAACTTTTCTCTTCCAACTGCTTTGATGAAGATGTCTACAATTTGCTCATTTTTGGAACAATGGCGTAGGTGAATAGTCTTGGCCTCAACATGATGTCGAATCAAATGATACTTTGTATTGATATGTTTGGTTCGATCATGGAATTTCGGATTCTTGGCCAATTTAATTGCAGAAGAGTTGTCAATGAAAAGAGGAGTGGACTTCACTTATTTCTCCTGCAAATCTTCAAGAATTCTCCTGAGCCACACAATCTCCTTGGTTGCTTCTGCAACTACCACATATTCTATCTCTATTGTGGAATCTTTTGGAACTCACTGTTTGCATGTCCTCCAAGAGATAGCTCCTAATCCAAGACTCATAACATAGCCTGGAGTAGATACTCCATTTTCCTTATCTCCATCACAGTCTAAATCAAAATATCCAATAAAGGTGAAGTCATACACCTATGTATGTTAGAGTCCAAAGTCCTGAGTTCCTTTCAAGTACTTTAGAACTCCTTTTGCAATAGATTAGTGTCCCTCACAAGGCTTTTGCATAAACTTGGAAAGGATTCCAACAACAAATGAAATATTTGGTCTGGTAGTGGTGAGATAGATAAGGCTTCCTATAAGTTGTCTATACTTAGTTGCATCATCAAATTCATTTCCTTCTTTAGATGTGAGCTTTGAATTTTATTCCATTGGAGTGGACAAAGGATTTAGCCGTGAAAAATTTGTTCAAATATTTTCCAATGTATTTCTTTTGAGAGAGGAATATATACTTCGAATGTTGGGTTACTTCAATGCCCAAATAGTAGTGAAGTTGTCCCAAATTTCTCATCTCAAATCCTTTCTTCAATTCTTTCTTTAAGAATCAAAATAATTTTCATTGTTCCTTGACATCAATAGATCAACTACGTATACCACAAGATAGACGACAATTTTGCCAACTTTTTTGGCAAATAAAGTTGCAGCATCAAAATTGAAGTGTTTGAAATTTAATTTCAGAAGATGCTCGATTAATTTTTCATACCAGGCTCTTAGTGTGTGTTTTAGGTCATACAAGGATTTGAGGAGTTTACATACTTTATGTTTTTGACCCTTCACAACAAAACCTTCTGGTTGAAACATAAAAATATTTTCTTTCAAGTCTTCATTCAAGAAAGCAGTTTTTACATCCATTTGATGGTCTTTCAACCCATTCCGAGTGGCCAAGGCAAAGAGTACTTGGATGGTGGCCCATTTTGTTGTGGGGGTAAAAGTCTCCTCACAATTGACCCCTTCTTTTTATGCAAATCATTTTTCCTCACAAAATAATTTACTTGCATATGTTGGAAATTTGAAGAAGTCTAAGGATATGTATGATAAGCTAGTTGGCATGTATGAAGTCAACAATTTGAATGAAATGATCTCCTTGAAAGATCAAATCAAAGATATGAAGATGAATAAAGGAGAGTCTATGCAATCCTATATTATGAGGATATCTTGTCTTAGAGATCATTTGCAGAGATTTGGGGAAACTATGCCTAACAAGGAATTGGTGGTTGTAACCCTTAGAGGTCTCCTCCCTCCTATTTGGGAGACCTTCATTACCACTATAAGCAATAACAACAATTTTCTGTCATTTGATGAGACTGTTGAAAAGCTCACTCAAGAAGAATCAAGGATAATTTCAAGAGGCAAGATTCAAAAGCATGAAGGAGAGCCCGCTGCATTCGTCACTGATAACAAGAAGAAGAAAGGAAAATGATGTCCATCAAATTCAAGGAAGCCTCCTCCTCGAAATGCAAAGAGAAAAGGAATGAAAGAGAATCATCACACACAAAATGTTACAATTGTCACAAGAAAGGTCACTATGCTCGAGATTGCCTTGAGAAGAACAATGGTCCACGCTACAACAATAGAAGCAACAATAACAGGTTTAATGATCGAAGAAGAAGAGATGACCGAAGGAATGATCGTAATGGAAGAGATGAAAGAAGAAGAAGAGATGCTCATAGTGATCATGAAGAAGATCATTGACCACAAAGGAAGTCAAGATATTCCAAGTATGAAAGTAATCTTGCCAATCAATTTGAATATATTCTTATTTTTTCTATCACTAGTTCCTCTCCTCCAGATTCGCGGGATAGTTGGTTAGTTGATAGTGGGGCCACTCATCATTTCTCTAGATATAAGGAATTTCTCTCTAACTTGGAAGAGAGGGAGTCAAATTTGAAGATTATTCTTGGAGACAACTCCACTCATCCCGTTAAAGGCTTTGGGCCTGTCAAATTTCATTTGGATTCTGAGGAATCTGTTTTGCTCCGTGATGTGATGTATGTGTCGGGATTGAAGAAGAATTCGGTATCAATATCTGCTTTGGATGAAAAGGGATGAGGGTTGCTTTCATCAAGGGAAAGATTCTTACTTGGCCTGTTGGATCCTCTATGAGAAAAGCATTCACATTGGGATCAAGATTTGAAGGACTCTATATAGTCACTAGAAGACCTCTTCTAGCATTGGTCCATCATGCTAATCATCTAAGTGAACCTTGGCACCGAAGATTGGCCCATCTACATTATGATGCTCTTCCAAAATTGAAGAAAGTTAGAATTTGGAATTCCAGATGTTCAAGCCCAACATGATGGAGTATGTCTAGGTTGTGCCAGTGGAAAGAAGACAAGGGGACCACTCCCCTCTAGCAAGAATAAGACGAATGACATGCTCCAACTCATTCATTCTAACATATATGGACCAATTCTTGTACATTCTATTGGTGGTCATCTCTACTACATCACCTTCATTGATGATTTCTCAAGGAAGACAAGGATATATTACTTGAAGCACAAGGATGAAGCCTTCGAAATTTTCAAAGATTTCAAAGCTTTGGTCGAAAATCTAATACGGAAGAAAATTAAAATCTTCAGGTACAATAACAGTGGAGAGTACATTTCAACTGATTTCATGGATTTTTACAAGAAGAAAAGGATCAAGAAAGAGATGATTGTATCCTATAATCCCGAACAAAATGGAAGAGAAGCAACGAATGTTGCAGTTCATGTTCAAAATAGGGTGCCTCACCAAGCATTGGACAACAAGACTCCAGAAGAAGTATTTATAGGAGTCGAGCTTGATGTTAGCCGTCTTTGTATCTTTGGCTGCCCCGTATATTTCCATGTGCCGAAGGACAAAAGAAACAAGCTGGAAACCACGGGAAGAAAAGGTACATTCATTGGATATTGTGAAAATTCTAAAGCATTTAGAATATATATTCTTGGTCAAAGGAAGGTGGAAATTTGCAGGGATGTAACATTTGACAAATATGTTGCCCTTGGAAAAGCAAGGGACATTCCCTCTGCCTCCTCCTTAGAAGAAGAGTAATGATATGGATATCTTAGATGGTCCTTCCATGCAGTCCGTGGACCCCTCAGATCCTCCTCCATGTGATCCCCTTTCGAGGAAGAGGCCACTTTGACTTCATGACACATTACACGATGACGACAAATGCATTGCCACTCAAAGATCTTTTAGAGAAAGCAAGAAGCCATGAAAGAACAACTTTGGAAGGATGTTATGGCCAAAGAATATGAATCAATTATGAAGAATGACATATGGAATGTTGTGTCGAGACTAAAGGGGAAATCTGTGGTGACTTCAAAATGGCTATTCAAGATCAAACATGGAGTCGATAGGAGCATATTGAGAAATATAAGGCAAGGTTCGTACCCTCAGGATTCTCCCGAAAAGAGGGACAAGATTATGACGTTATATTTGCACCTGTGGCTCGATATACAACCATTCGCTCCATATTTGCTCTTGTTGCAATTCAAGGATGGACCCTTCATTAGATGGATGTGAAGACAACATTCCTTCATGGTATATTATAAGAAGTATTCTACGTTGAGCAGCCACCGGGATTTGAAGTAGAGGACCAAAAGATACATGTTTGCAGGCTAAAAAAGGCATTGTATGGTTTGAAACAAGCTCCCAGAGCATGGTAGCAAGCATATATATATATATATAGAGAGAGAGAGAGAGAGAGATATAAGGTCAATAGTAGCAAGCATGCTATGCAACACAATCAATCACAAGATCATGTGAGCATTCACATGAACACATATCTCAATTTAAACGTTAATCATGTCTTAAAATCTAGCACCTAATGTGTGCATTTTACATCCCAGCATAATGCTTAAAAATCAAAAGTCATATGCACATATACATAAATATATATATTGGCTTGTTTACAATCATGCCTTTACAGGTACGGAGGGATCAATCTTCCGCATGAACACCTACCATCTTATAATCAACAGTTATCATATTCATGAATGCATCTTGGGTATGCATGCGATCACATAATCCATCCATCATAATGTTACACCAAGCATTCACTTGCACAAGCAAGCAACCAACATAATCAGACAATCATCAAGCACACCATTCTCTATCAAGCTACAAATCCTGCATCTACAAGGTCCACACTAGATCCCTACATTTGAGTTCATCTGGTTCCAGTATGACAAGAAAGCATTAACCACCGATGACAAAACACCCCTAATAAACATAATAACTATTTCTTCATATAGAAATAGTCAACCTCCACCGGCGTCCTTGCCATATGCAAACCAAGCCATGAAACTCTCACACCCCAATTAGGTAGCATACACATAGATACAAGATTTCATAGATATACATAATGCAAGCAATCATGTGGATTTTTCCCAGTGCTTCTTGCGTGAAAAGGCTCACCATATGACCAATAGTGATGATACACTAAAGAAATCATAAACTCAACCATGCCACATAACTAGAGCACCACGTAAATGCATCAATAATGTCTCAATAGAATTAAAACTCAGCCCTAACTATTACCAGCCTCATTCTTTAAACAAACAAGGCATTAACCACAAGAACGAGTGCTTACAAGGAAAAACATAGCAACCAACACATGAAAACAACCCTCCTGATGCCATCCAACAATCACATGCATTGCCAAGGCATTTATCACAATAACATGCCAAACATCATTGCAATTAATACGCAACTCCAATCAACACATTCAGCAAGATACCATCCTACTCACATCAAGGCCATTGAGCTCCGTCTCAAAACCGGATCCATGCATTATTGCCATGCAAGCAGTAAACCAATTTTAGACCTACTTTTAACACCTAAACATTAGCTTAGCTAATTTACTAAAAATCATTATGAAACCTCTTTTTAGGAACTCTGTTGTTACTTTCCTATGATAGAGCCCATTTAGTCCAAGTGTTGATCCTGGATGGCTCTGATACCACCTGTAACAACCTTACCCCACCTACCCCAGTGGGATGTGCTATTACTGCTAATCCAACTCTTATATTGTCAAAAGAATGGGATCTTTATTATTATTATTATTATTATTCTTTTTTTCTCTTCTTGTCCTTTATCCATTTTAATTATCAATTCTCAATCTAAGGTTCGGATGTGTCCTCTTCAATCCTCTACTCTTCCTCAAAGTCTCCCAAACTTGGTGGACATAAGTCAGGCATAATATATGCCACGTGTCTCCAGTCGACGTGTCCCACCGTGCATTAACCGCCTCCACAAAGCCAATGAAAACTTGCCACACAAAATCACTCCAATATTCCCCACCAGCACCATCCAATCCAACAGCTGCGATGAAGGCAGAGTAATCAACAGTTAGCAGGGGAATTGTGACAGGTCATTGTGCCCAACTGTTAATGGCAGAGTACCCCGACGCGATTAGGGTTCCAGCTATAGGTTCCAAAGCCCCCATGCGACAGTCCACAGCCACTCCACCCAACCGACGGCTCACATTAATTGCGCCACCCCCACCTATTTTCCAATGACATCATAGGGAGGGGTCTCGCAGACCACTCCCGTTGTCGGATCTCCAGTGACCTTCGACGTCCGATTGAGGTGGGGCCCTGGTCTAGTAACACATGTGTGGCCTCCACGCTAACCCTATGCCTTATCCTGATGCTTCCCAAGTCTGCTCCTCTTCATGTCTCTGGGGTAGGACCTCCGAGACATGTGGGCAATGGGCCACACCTCTACTCCTTGCTTCCAGTAAGTCCACGAGGTGTCAGTGCCACGTCACCCTACATTGAACCATCCTAGAACCACCCCGACTGCTCTCCTTTTTGTACCACTATGGTGGGACAACCAAGACACGTCATCCCTGTCCCTTCCCCCCAACAACCCTCATGTGACTACTCCCTTTTTCGTCGGGATGGGACCATGGGGACAAGTCATCCCGGTCACATCTTCCCGGTGGCTCCTAACATGTTACCCTTATACTCTTCCAAGGGCAAACCTCTAGGTCCTAGGACAAGTAGGTCGGTGGGCCACACCCTCGCACGAACCTCGTTCTGGATTGGTGCCAACTATGGCAGTGCCACATAATCCCACTGTGACTCACCTCGCTCCCTCCCGCACTTGACCTTGGGAATGCTCCCAAGCTAATCAACGAGCTGACTTATCAGGTGGGTCTGCCCCTAGCTAATAACATGGTTGTCCAGCCACACGTTTGCCATCAGGGCGCGGTTTATGTCATCCCGCCAAACAATTATGCTTTTGCATTTAACTTGAGGTCTCTGGGCCATGTCACCCCGCTCTCTCTCAATAGTGATAAGGCAAAATCTCAGCAGCCAATTTATGGTTGTCACATTTAGGTCTTTTGTCAGACCGATTGCATAATCTCACCCGAATAGCTCATAAACTAAGGCACGCCTAACGTTGCCACAAAGCACTCCATGCATAGCGTAGCCCTTCGAGCATGGATTCATCCATGACTTAGTTGCGATGGCTCTACAACCGACAGAATTTGTGCCAACATTCTGCCTTGGCCACCACAGCTCCCTAAGCATTCATGGTGATATCCTCCTGAGCTTACAATAGAACTATTTTTCCCAATTCCACGAAAGTTGCAAAATACAAAAAGGGCTTAAGGAGATGATCACTCCTCAATGATCGGCAGGCCCAGGTGCACCCCAAGGCTTGCAATGCCTTGATCGGCAACGTTTTGATTTGTCAACGTTAAAGACAATCATATGATCCATGGTTATTGAAAGTGCACTCCTCCGCAATCAGGGTTCCGGCTATGGGTTCCAAAGCCCCCATGCAACGGTCCACAGCCACTCCACCCAACTAATGGCTCACGTTAATTGTGCAACCCCCACCTCTTTTCCAATGACATGAGGGGGTGGGGGTGTTGCAGGCCACTCCCAATATCGAATCTCCAATGACCTTCATCGTCCGATTGAGGTGGGCCTTGGTCTAGTAACCCCTATGTGGCCTCCACGCCAACCCAACGCCTTATCCCGGCGCTTCCCAAGTTTGCTCCTCTTCATATCTCTAAGGTAGGACCTCCAGGACACATGGGGCAGTGGGCCACACCTCTGCTCCTCCTTGCTTTTGGTTAAGTCCATGAGGTTGCAATGCCACATCACCCTGTGTTGAACCATCCCAACACCACCCCCCCCTTTTTGTACCACCGGGGTGGGGACCACCAGGACACATGATCCATGTCCCTTCACCCCAGCAACCCTCATGCGACTACTCCCTTTTTCGTCAAGATGGGACCACCGGGACAAGTCATCCGAGTCCCCTCTTCCCAGTGGCTCCCAGCATGTTATACTTATGCTCTTCTGGGGGCAAACCTCCAAGACAAGTAGGTCAGTGGGCCACACCCTCACACGAACCTCGTTCTGGATTGGTGCCAACTATGGCATTGCCACGTAATCCCACTCTGACTCACCCACCCCTCTCGCACTTGATCTTAGGAATGCTCTAGGGTTGATCAATAGGCTAACCTAAGTGGGTCCACCCCTGGCTAATAACATGGTTGTCGAGCCACGCATTTGGAAAGTGGGTCTTATGGCCAACCCCGCACCAATCCTGTTGCAGTAGAGGCAACGTGGATGCCACTTTATCCCATCCCGCGTCGTCTAGCCCTCCACAACAAGTTTCCCCATTTAAACATGCAGGACTTTTTTTTCAACTTCGGCGATGAGTTGTCGAGCGAGATCCACTCCCAGCCAATGGGATTGCACTCTGCCTCCACGCTGTCAAGCCCAATTGGCCCAACGCCAGTCATCCCTGCCAAGCCTCCGCTGCGCTAACTTAGAACTTCTGGGGTGAGGTCTCCGAGCCATGTCACCCCTCTCTCGCTCAATCGCGATCAAGGAGAATCTCGACAGCTAATCTATGGTTGTCGCATTTAGGTCTTTTGTCAGACCGATCACATAATCTCACCCAAATAGCTTATTAACTAAGGCACGCCTGACGTTGCCGCAAAGCGCTCTGTGCATACCATAGCCCTTCATTAATTCCTGCCCTTTTTGCCTTGCAAGTCTCCCTCTGACCACACCGGCCAATGTACTTCCTTGCAATCCAATTTAATTCAGAAGACCGATTTTTCTAAAGGCACGCCTGATCCAGGTGGATATTGGTGGCCACCTGCCAAGTCCATCTGGACCCCGATCATTGTTTCTCTCAACATTTTCAGTTTCCTTAATTGTAGCACAACTTACTATTTTAGCAGTTTTTCGGGTCCTGAACTTCCGGAGCCGTTTTGAGGCCCTAAACGAGGTTTTTTGGGAAATCTGGGGGCAACAAGGGTCCATGGACCGATGTTTCCCTTCCCAAAGTGGTAGTTCTCGGATAGATCTTTCTAACGAGCTA